>CABFOW010003830.1:42694-66592 GCA_902141385.1 Timema californicum
ATATATATATATATATAATACTATCCAAGACTTTAATTTAGGAATTAAAATTGTGTTTAAGTGTCCTGATGATGTATTGGTTAACATAGTTCGCCAAAAGTGAGCTATAAATATAATATTTTACTGTCCAAGCTAATATAAATTCCTTTTCCAATCTCACAGCACCAACAATAAAACATTGTTTAAGTATTGGCGTGGAGGCGGATTTATGACCGATCCCATCAAAAATATTTGAAACCAAAATTATATAAAAGTATACCCACTATACCGGCATAAGTTTCAGATTAAATTTAAGGAAAGAATCACTATGTTATAATCATACTATACTCAGTCAAAAAATATTAATATTTAAAGTTGTAATAAATAAATATCAAAATTTACCAGACCATGCAAATATCCGTCTGCAGCCGAACACATCATACATTGAACCAAATATATGATTCAGACATTTTATATAACATCGAATTAAATATTTAGTAGATAATATAATAGCACCTTTTGACCAGGGTTGGTACAAAGGTTAACTGCATCCTAAGTGAGACTTAAAACTGATGTTTAGTTGTAATCTGTATATTATTATTTTTTATTTATTTGAGGTATTTAACGTAATTTTTCTGAACTGACTGATTATATCAGCACACGAGATTTTCTATGCGCGGGAGTGAAAGGGCCTAACAAATTTGCCAGGAATAGTATTTTCACATACCTTCCAAAGTTCTTTAAAACGCCAAAATGACATGGGTCCGATGGATCTATTTTCCTCCGAAGGAAAATGTGTTACGGATATTTATCCCTCAAGATAAACCTGTTGACCCTGGTTGGGTTTGAACTAATGAACATTGGGTCCTAAGGCGAGTACTTTACCCCAAGACCACTGTGGTAAACTTTTCTGTATATTATAATTAATAAACTGCACGCTCTATATTACGAGTAATAATAATAATAATAATATTAGGCTGCTAAATACCAGATACTAAAATCAAATAAAAAAAAGAGATAAATAATTAAAAAATAAGTGGTCATTCCCCAAACCCCTTCCCCGTAATCAATATGTTCAAAAATTCACCCCTCATTCTGATCCTTTTCTCTTAATATTTTCAGAAGATTTTAATTAAATATAAAAGTGATTTGCCGTCAAAGCGACCCCAAATTTGATAAAACCATAAAATAGATTATGTTGTTAATCCATATTTAAAAAATATATTATCAATATTAGATGAAATATCTTGATAATACTTCTTTATCTATAAATAATTATTAGCTTATTTAATTCAAATATTTACTTTCTAGACTGGTCTGGAGCCCTGGGTGACCGCCTTGGTTTGCCTGATATTCCCTGTTTATGGGTCATTAACGTGATATTTTTGTATCATAAATATTGCCTCTAAAAATGTGAATTTTAATTTTAAAAAGATGTATTTGTTGACATTTTTCTGGAAGAGGGGTTCTTTCATTGTACTTGTGATACCACTACCCCCCTTTTCCCCTCCAATTTCCTTGAGCTTCTAAATTAACTTTTCTGCTAAGTGATCATTTAAAACTTTTCATTAAATAATAATTTTGGAACATCCTACAACAACATAACTCTTTTTCGCTAAGGAAAGCTAAACAATTTTAACACAAATGTTAAAGAAAAAAACTAATCCTATAAACCAAATTACAATACCTTTGAGACACTTCTATTATAATGTTACCCCAATGATAAGGACAAGTTTTTGAAATTAATCGCCTCAAAAAGTTCCTATTCCTCCGTCCTCCATTTCTCGACGTTAAAGTTTTTCTTTCCAAGATAAAAGAGGGAGGGGAAATGTGCTGAATTTGCGTTTCCACTTTTTAAAGGTAAGTTTATTTTTTCTGGGAGAGTTTCTCTATCGTTCAAAATAGGAGATTTGGCAGAACCTGTGTCTGGAAAATAAATAGTGAGGTTACAATCCAATTTTAAAAAGAATGGATTAGTAGAAACTACAAATAAGTTTTTTTGCCCTCATTTTTCTAAATTATTATTATATTATTTTATAGGTATTTACAATAGCTATCACATTTCATAGGTGCAGACCACATGATCTGACATATGAGCGAGTGAAAGTAGTTCTAGTTCTTTTTCTATGCGTTCCTATAAAATTGGACTTTACATAAGATAAGAGTACAGAATAAGAAAATGCATCAGAATTCCCCTGAATATAGAGTTTGTAAGATACAATGGGACAGCAATTTTTTATGCTTGAAGTTTAATATCCACCATCTTGGTCAAAGGTGACCAAAATATTCCTGAGGCCAATTAAGGTACACTCTTAGATACTAGTCTTTTAATTATTATTTTTTTAAAATTGATCAATGTTATTAAAAAAATAGCAATGCAGGTCCACTTAGTACGCGTCTCCAAAGTTTTTGAATTTTAAAGTCAAATAGTCATGCCCAAATCTCCTTCGCCTAGACTTCCATCCATTTCGAATAAATAACAAGACCTCAATATATTATGAACAGATTTTAAATCTCCCACAAAGATGAAATAGTTCAATAATTATTTTATAACAGATACTAAACCGTATTTTAACACCTACTATATATATATATATATAAAACGTAAGCAGGTATAACCTCACAAATGTTAGCATTATATAGTTTGCTTTGAGATTTTCTTTTAAACCTTCTCTTTACCTAGATGCACTTAATGGATAGTTAAAGAACCACAAAGATGGTTATGTGTGACAACAACGTAAACCCTAGCTTCGACTTGAGATTAGATTTTTCTTCACATTTTTCCAACCTGGCATTATTTTAAAAATGACCTTTGCACCCACCTACTGCTTATAATAAAGATTGGAGTTGACAGCACTAGGACGCAGCATTTGGTCTGCGACAAATTACGTTGAAAGGTTAAGCGCTACTCTTGGAAAAAGGGGGAGGGGTGACACGTTCGATTCTAAGTTATGGGATCAAATAGCTCCTTGTGTTCAAAAGTAAATGATAACTCCCCACTGTGCCCCTCACCCTTCTTCCTTACTTCTCCCCAATCCTCCTCACATCAAACAAAAGTTCAAAACTTTGTGATAAAAAAATATCGCAAACTTACTATTCTAGACTTGAAGTGGAGCAACTGTTATGTTTAGCGACTTCTCCCTCGTCCTCACTCTCCTTGTATTCACACATCAGACCATTCCCCCTACCCCGGTTAGTCCCTTCCCAACGAAGAACTCCCATGTCCCCTTTTGACCCCCCTTCCCCTTCTTCAAACCCCCGCAAGAAACCCAACCCCAGCGAGCTCGATGCCTCACTCGACCACCATAGAGGTGACAACTGTTACGCCATCCGTCTTGAATTCAAATCCTTCTCACCAACTTACATCTTGAGAGCAATAAGGAAACATCGTGCCTTATCGCTAGAGCCCAGTAAAAATGGTTTTAATTTTTGTTAATTTTTTTTTAATCTCCCTTTCCAGTGTTATTTCGTGTTTATTAAAAATAAATTTTTATCTGAGATGTTTAAATATTATTTACATATTGATACAATGTTAACAAAATTAAAATTTATTAGTGAAACCTTGGGTGACCTGGTGGTCTAGGGGTAAGGTGTCAGACTTCTATGCTGGCAGCCGGGGTTCGATCCCTGGTCCCGGCAAAGATCTATCTGATTACCAAACCCTTCCTTCACCTTTGATAAGACATCTTGTGAATGTGGGGAATGCCAGGCCTCCACCGTGGTTCGGATTCCACGCAAAACTGTAGGTCCTCCATTTCATCTCACAATCACCCTACCATTACACATTAGCGTAAGTGCGTATAACCCGAACGGGTAGTAAGACGCAGTGCTAATAATAATAATAATAATAATAATAATAATAATAATAATAATAATAATAATTAGTGAAACCTTAAATATTTGCTTTAAAATTCTTTGTCAAGTTCGTCTGCATATTTCACAGTTTTGTAGCCTAAAGTTAGCTTACACTACAGCAAAACACTAATCAAATTACAGCATGGTCAAATAACTGCTTAATTTTTTGTTAATTTCATGTTTAATTAAAGATTTTTTTTTGTAAAAACGGTGTTATTTCGTTTAATAGGAGGATTTCGTGTAACAAGACAATTTCGTTTTATTTCTCTTTTCAGAAACATTGTAAATTATATTTAAAAACTATCAAAGGAAAAAGTACTTAATTCCATTTTTGTATGACACTTTTCGCTTTATCGCGTCTCACCATTTTTACGGGCCTCTACTTATAGAGATAAAAATTAGTATAATGGTACAAACTACTGTAATTACATTAACACAAAAAATATATTAATTCTTTATGGCCAATTGAAGTTTGTCAAGGGCCCCACATTTGATAAACGCGGCCCTGTATGATAGCTCGTGATCTTAATTGATCACTCATATGTATCTGACGATTTACACACGTCCTTCACAGACTTTGCCTTAAAATAAGAGTGCAGAATGACCCTGGGTACAGGACGATTCTTGGATAGCTCAGTGGTTAGAGAGAGCATTGTCGTACTAAGACAAATAACCTAGCATCTATTCCTGTGTCCAGGTGTGATTTTTCAATTTTAAAGAATATATATTTCCTTTATTTTCTTGGATAATTCGACTTTACAAATAATTACGGACTATATTTTTTTTAACACCGCATAATACTAACTTTTTTGGTTATACGCATATATGTACTGATTATGCTAATGGTTTTAGGGATTAAGAATGTTATATTTAGAATAAATGTACCCGAATTTAAGTTGAGGTAGAGTGCAAAGACACCCTTAGTGCACCTGACCAGGATCAAACCACGATCTTTCTGTCATAGGTAGTCCTCTTAAATTAATTATTCCACATCCTTAACCCATTAGAATAATTAGTATATAAGCTTATAACCCAAACGGGTAGTAAGACGTGGTGCTAAAAACAACAACATAGTATTCGTGTAACTTGCTTCGGTGGCTACGTGGTTTAAGGTGCTACTCTTGCAGTAGACTGGACTGCTGATGACGGGAAGATTTGGGTTCGATCACCGCCGAGTGTACTGAGGGTGGTTTTCCAAAATGGTTTTCAACTCTTCCCCCAGGCTAAAGCAGGTACACTTCTTCTAAATATGACTTTCAAAATCCCTAAAACCATTAGCGTAATTAGTACAACTGCATGTAGCCCGAACGTGTAGTAAAACGTGGATCTAAAAAAAACTGCGTGAAATCTAACCTCCCCAACTTTGTTATCAATAACAGAGAGTACAACTTGTGAGTGTTAGGAATGCCAGGCCTCCACCGTGGTTCGGATTCCACGTTAAAATGTAAGTCCTTCATTTCATCTCACAATAACCCTAACATTACACATTAGCGTAAGTGCGTACAACCCGAACGGGTAGTAGGACGCGGTGCTAATAATAATAATACTAATAACAACAGAGAGTCAGTGACTCGAATGGATAGTAAGAAACGTTTCCAAAATAAAATAAAGAGCCCTAAATAATGATAGTGTTTCTATCTTGAAATCTATCGAAATGAATTGTAAGGAGATTCACAGAGTGGCTTGAACTTATTTGTGTGTCTTTGTCACATGGTCTTAATGACGCATACGTTGAGTGGGGCTTTGGGTGGGGCCCTTAGAGGGGGGGGTGGAGGGTGCCAGAACGTGATGTTTCTCTTGACAAAATAACAAACACACCAAAAAAACACTTAAAGACGTGATCTCAGTCGTGCTGACACACTTGATACACAAGATTCACACGCGCACGCTAGTCTTCGGCGCATGCGCTCGGCTAATATCCATATAGTTAGTTCTCTCTTTCTCTCTACTGCTCACTCTCTCCCTCACATTCTCCTACTCTCTCCCTCCAAATCCCTCACTCTCTTTTCTTGCGCTCTTTGTCTCTCACGCACTCTTTCTCATGAGATATCTCTCATGCTCTTTCGCACGCACTCTCTTACACTCTGTTTCTTTCACGCTCTCTTACGCACTTTCTTTCACGCTATCTCTCTCTAACGTTCGATCTTTCTCTCTCGCGCTCTCTCTCTCTCCCGCTCTATCTATCTCTCTCTCACGCACTCTTTGTTTCTTGCTCTCTTTTTGATTGATAGCAAAGAAAGAAACTACACGGCTACAGATATGGATATAAAATGCAATAATATTGACAAACAATTGTCAGGTGCTTTCAAAACCCTGCTGAACAATCCTAATTTAAACTAATGAGGTAAATATGAGGAAGGTGGAACATAGAGGTAGTGTACCCGATTTTGCGTTGAGGAAGGCTGATAAGTAATTACGGAAAAAAACAAAATACCTCAGTACATACAGCTAGGAAATAGAACACATGTCACTTGAAAACCGACTAGAATAGCTTTTGGCCATGCCATGTGCCCACTAGTTGGGGTTCAATTACGTTGCCTACTTGGAGATTCCAAAGATATTTTGCGAAACAGGCAATATCTTAACTTTCTTCATCCAAGCAAGCTATCACACTTAAATGCTAATGTACGAAATAGAGAGGGAAGAAAATGAGCAGTTCGCCCTGTGATACCTCTTGATTATCCACTCACTAGCAATACCGCACGGTGTTGCCCGTGACCCATTGTGTTATAAGAATTATATAACACCCATCCCCCTCATAGTGCCCGATTTCAAATGGAAACGTTATCTCTGAAACGTAATTTTAAACCAGATTAAAAATATTTTCTTCAAAAATTGGCCAAAAAAAGCCTAATTAAAAATCTAATAATCTGGCTTTGAAGTGCATTCGGACGCCCTTCCAATCCCCCTTCAAATCTCTGCATGCCGTAGATTAGTCTGGGCATCGCACACAAACAAACACACACAGACAAACACTTCCTTTTATTATTATAGATAACACTTCTCCACTTCCTCTGACGAGTTTACACACTCACTATATTATTTGCTTCTGAACAACATTTACTTAGATTTCAAAATTATCTTTTCCTTCTTTCCTATTCCAGATAGACACATGCTTCCACGAACTTATTTCTTATTCTACATCCGGTCAGGCCATTTTCCTAACCAAGCCAAATAGCCCACGTCGTAGAGAATTTAAAAAAATGAATTAAAAAAAACCCTTCAAGATCAAATAACAGCTTTGTGACAAGCGTTTTGTTAGATTTCTTAAAACTAATTCATGGTTTTTGTTTTAGTGTAAAATATTTAAATTTCGGCGAATAAAACGTAAATACATTAACAGTGGAAATCCTACCTTGTCTTGATGTGACGTCACAGGCAGTCAATGTCCTTAAGGATGTACAGAGTATTGTATTTCACTTTATCTCAAATGCATGTTCGGGGTGGAGAATAAATTAACACACTCCTACCGGTTCCGATGGCCGCATAGTCTAAAGCGTCACTCTCGTATTAGACTTGTCTGCCGATAACGAGGATATCGGGTTTCGAATCCCGGTTGGGTGTACTGAGGGTGGTTTTAATCTAAAATGGTTTTCCAACCTACCTTCCCGCAAGTGCGGGTACACTTCCTCTATATTCAAACTTTACTCGTCCCTAACGTAATTAGTACATATGCTTATAACCCAAAAAGGTAGTAAGACGTAGCGCCAATAAAAAAAACACTCCTAGCATTTAATTTACATTGAAGCGACCAATTTCCTAAATCTCATCAGATGTAAACCAAGAGAGATTTTCTTGCAAATTTCAACTTTAAGGAAATCCAATTAAGTAAACTGCACTTAGTTGTTTAGAGTATATAATCCCAAACTTTGCTGTCGAGTCTCTGAGTGGATTTAGCTCTTGATAACAAATTTCATTCGTGTCAGTGAAAATGTAATGAGCAAAGAAATAATGCACAGAACCGAGAGAAAGAGCTTGATAAAAAACAGTGGTTTATAAACTTTTGCGACGGTTTGACCCTAATTTGTATTTTTGAGACCTTAGTGACCCCTTGATAACATACAAACATTTCATATTCTAGTTTTTAAATTATTTTTTTACTGCAACTGAGAGGACTATCCACATTTATTTGTATTAGTGGGGTAGGTAGTACCTACCAATACTTCTCTTAATTAAATAAAAAATACATTTACAAAAAAAACCTTTAAGATAAAAATTATAAATTTGTGATGCTGTAAAACTATTATTTTAGAATTATCTAAGAATTTGTGTTTGAAGTTTCAACGTTATATCTTTAACACTCATTGATTAAAACGTAAATTCATTGAGGTTGGATTGAAGGAGACTCGAGAAAAATCAATTGTTTTTGCACTTTTTTTAAATGGAAAAACCTTTTTTGAACAAAATAAATAAAATATTGCTTCAGTAAAAACATAGAATTTAATTTTCTTCACATGGTGACCTCAATATTTTTCGAATATCTGTCGAAGGTGTTTTGGAATTTAATGACAACTTTCTATCTTCATTTAAAAAGATTGTTAGTAAATACCACCATGCTCATGACAGATATTCAGGAACTTTTTATAATTAACATGTGAAGAAAATTAATTTGAATGTTAATATTGGAGCGATATTTTATTTATTTTGACCAAAAAAATGTTTTGCCATAAAAACTGCGCAAAAATTGAGCTTTTTTCGCATCCCCTTTCATTCTACCTTAATATGGGAGATTCTATCTTGACCTATCGTGAAGTCACAGGTAGGCTGATATTTCCTCTAAAATTCACGCCTAATACCTGAGCTTTGGTGTTAAAAATTACCAGCGAAATAATCTTACAGTGTCTAACAAGAAACACTTCGACAACGAATGAAAGCACAGTCTTAGCCTATTTTTACCATGATAAATATTTAATAAATGTTGCCATTTATAAGATACTTGACGCATTAAAGAGAAAGAGCTATAATCTATCTCACTTTAGTTTATTCATCGATTGATGTGAGTAATAGAGCAGAAATAGTTAACTTTATTCGCGGGAAGTGAGACACAGGTGTGGATAGCCTCTGTTTGTATCCCGCGAAAAAAAAAGGTTTGAATTTAGCTATCGAATTCCGAGTATGTTGTATAGGAAATGTTTTTCAATACCTTCCTAGAAAACATTTCTTATGAAAAGGCAGTCTTCCTCCATACCACCGTACTATATCACATGACATATAACCTGACCTGAGGTTCGTTGGGATAAGTCATTTGTTGAAACTTCCTTGAAGAAACACCTCCGAAACAAAATAGGTTTTCATCCTTCAGAAGGACAGAAAATGAACACGAAAAAATTATGATAGTGTAAGTCTTTAAGTAAGTTGTTGACATCTCACCTGCTTAAGAGTTATCTAAAATTTAGAATATACAAAACAATAGTTTTATCGGTGGTTCTCTATGGGTGTGAAATATAATTTCTTACTTTATATGACATGGGTGTTCGGAAACTTGAGAACTTAGGAAGATAAATGGTCCACGAAGAGATGAAGATAATGGAGATTTAAGTAGGTAACATATGGATGAGTTGCATACCCTGTACTCATCACAAGACATTTTTATGATGGTCAAATACTACGGTGGACAGGATATGCACTGCGAATGGAAGAAACTTGAACCTAGTTAAGAGTATTTACTGGCAAACACAATAGGAAGAAACCATTGGGAAGACCTATAAGCAGATGGGAAGATAACATTATAATGGACCTGAAATATATAGGGTTTAATGAGGTGTACTGGATAGAGCTAGCTAAAGATACGGATAGGGTGTAATGAGGTGTATTGAATATAAATTTCTCAAGATAGAGATAGGGTGTAGTGAATTGGACTGGATAGAACTAGCTCAAGATATGGTTAGGGTGTAGTAAGGAGGACTGGATAGAGCATGCTCAAGATAGATATTAGGGTGTATTAAGGTGAATTTAATAGAACTAGCTCAAACTAGAAATAAGGTATAATGAGGTGGATTGGATATAATTAGATCAACATAGAGATATGGTGTAATTAGGTTGAATTCATTGAGCTAGCTCAACCTAGAGATAAGGTGTAATGAGGGGGACTGGAAAGAACTAGCTCAAGATAGAGATAGGTAGCGTACTCTTGTAAGTGTGACAATGAACTTCTGGGTTCCTAATGCCATAGCGTGAGCAAACGTGGGTGAGATTAGTTTCATCATATAAAAATGATTCAAGGAAATAACATAATACTTTCTTTATGTCTTTGAACAGGGGTGACAGTACTTGGCAAAAATACTAGGATTTTTGGCTGGGTAGGGAAATAGGTAATAGAGAAAAAAATTATAAAACTTCATAATATAGATTAAAAAGAAAGTTTTAAAATACAATCAAAAGTCATTTATTAAACTATTTGGTTACAAAGTATTTATGACTTTTACTGGAATAATTAGGGTACCCGTCATACTAACTTCATTGAAAAGGTCTAGGGTGGGATGAGAAAAAAAGCCAGTTTTTCCGTAATTTTTATGGTAAAACAATTGTTTGGGCAACACAAATAAAATAATTCTCCAGTATAAATATGGAGTTTAATTTTCTTCTCATGTTAACATCAAAAGTTTTTGAATATACGTCGAGAGTGTCATGGAATTTCATTACAACTCTTTCTCTCCATTTTAAAAATTTCTCATCAAATTCTAATATGTTCATGATAAATATTCAATAACTGTTAATATCACTATGTGAAGAAAGTTAAACTCTGTTTATACTCGAGAAATATTTGATTTATTTTGCCTAATAAAATTTTCTGCTATTAAAACTTCCACCCCACCTAAGGGTTGTTCGCATTATTCGTGTGTTTAACTCTGTCTTTGGATTTTGAATTTTAATACAGACCAACTGATTATCTCAACATCAATCTTTTTTTTTTTTTTTCGTTTTATAAAGCTTTGATGATCCCCATATTTTTACTGTGTACCTTTATTAGGTCAGTTTCAATTAACACATGATATATTCTACTTAAAATTAGTGTAATTAATCAGGTTGATTTAAGAGAAAAGGTAATAGAATATGATATAAGATATAGTTTTTGTTTCGGTTTGAAGATAAATGTTTCGTTTTCAATTTCACCCCTCTGACTTGTAGATTTATTAATCCCAATCTCACCTAAATTTTTCTACTAAAAGCCCAGAATTTAGACTTCATGGTTAATATGATAGTATATACGTTAGATATCTGTATCTGCTCAAATTCAAATTTGATTTTAAGCCATAGAATCATATTTAAGAGTTCATCAAATAATAATGAAGTGCATATATAATGAATGGAACTTTCTGACCAGGTGCTTAAATATTCCTCCATGTAGCAGATTTTGCATTGGTGCTTGAAGGCGAGAGTCTTAATGACGTAACTTTGTCGTCACAACAGGTAAAGTTAGGATCTCCCATGGTAATGAATTTACGTTTTGTTCAAAGAGTTTTATTTATTTAACTTAAACAAAATAATAACTTCTTAAATGATTCTAAAAATAGTCCTAAGGTTTCACAAAATTATTATTTTTATCTTGAAGTAGTTTTTTTTTAACGTATTCTTTTATAACTCATCTATAACTCAGGCTATTTGGCTTGCTTATGAAAATGCCCTGTAGGAATCTTCCTGCCAGGATGTAGATTTAAAAAAGTCCTTTGTGGATTATGTCTATTTAGAATAGGAAACCAGGAAAAGGTAATTTTAAAAAGCAGATAAATGTTTTCAAGTTGTAATTATTAAAGTGAATGTGTAAACTCGTCAGAGGAAGAGGGTAAGTGCTATCAGCAGCTAAACAAGAGGCCTCTCAGGGTGAAATGACCATTGTTTTCCCTCTATTTCTATTTCATACATTGCCATCTAAGTGTTATAGCGCTTAGAGTGCTTAGGTGCGTCAAGTTATGATGCTGTCCGCTTCGAAAAATAGTTTTGAAATCTCCAAGTAATATAGGCAAACTCGTTGAAGGAGCCCCCTAACAGAACCCCTAAACGTGTTGTAAACGTACAGAAATCACGCATTATTAAATAAGGCATTGGTTTGGGATTTCAAAATGTGTTTTGTAACAAACTGTAGAAGCATTGTATCAAATTGTTCGTAAGGACTTAAAACGTTTCATTATGTTTTACTATTAAAAAAGAAATCTTGAAAAGGCTAGTTTTCAATGTTGTTTCCTGTGAAATATAGCAGTCCCAAGACCAAAATAAATTGTTTGAAATTAAGAGCTAGCATTCCTAAAACAAATAAAGTAAAATATTAATAATATTACAAAAACAAAAAGATTAAAGTAGGCCTATAACTGAGTATTGTTTTAGTGGTTTGGATGCTTCACAGCCACCATTTCATAGGAAACACACAATTGTGAAGGTCACAAGAGAATGTTTTAAGTTAATTGAGGATAATATAAGTGGTTTTGAAAATTTAGAACTGTAATTGTCATTCTAAGATAATTGAGGGTTGTTTTAATTGTTTTGAAGTTTTAGAACTGTTATTTTCTTAATAAATACAGCTGTGTGAGGGTTTCATCAGAACATTTTAAGGTATTTTAAGATTGTTTTAGTGGTTTGAAAATTTCATAATCACCATTATCATTATAAATACACTTGTGTGAGGTTCAAAACCAAACATTCTAAGATAATTGAAGACAGTTTTAGTGGTTTCGAAGCTTCGGAGCTGCCATTTACTGTAGAACTACAGCATTGTCAGGATATTTGCCTTTAAGTGGGTGGTGTCCCTGATTTATTTGAAAAAGAAGAAGTATTAGAACAGAGCTCCATAGAAAGCGAGTACAAGATCAGGTCATCAAAGAACTAACGATTAATTTGCTGGTTATTATTAATAACATAATAAATATTTTCAGGTCATGTATCATATCTAATTTTAAGAGGAAGGGGCAACGCCCAATTCATCCATATTTCAAGGGTGGTGGGGGAGGGGGAGGGGGTTAGAAGGAAGGCCTCACTTCCTCTGACTCATACTTCTGACGTCCCTCCCTGCCTATCATAAAAAAGGACAGGTGTCTAAGGAAGAGGGTCTCAAATTTATTTTTCAATCATTTTACGTTTTAGCCTAGGTCATGTTACTTAAAGTATATTTTTTTAAACTTATAACTTTATTGTTTTATTTCCTAAATATTGTTATTATTAGCACCGCGTCTTACTACCCGTTCATGTTATACGCACTTACGCTAGTATGTAATGGTAGGGTGACTGTGAGATGAAATGGAGGGCCTACAGTTTAACGTGGAATCTGAACCACGGTGGAGGCCTGACATTCCCCACATTCACAAGTTTTGATTAATACACGTCATGTCAGAGGTGAAGGAAGGGTTTGGCAATCAGATAAATCTGTGCCGGAAGCGAGGATTGAACCCCGGACCCCTACTTTCTAAATAAAAACCATCAAAAGATAATCTAGAAAAATAATTACGTTGAAAATATTATTTTAGGTTTTTAGATGAACTATTTGATTAATCACGTAGATTCTTTAAGTTTTTTTTTATGTTATTGAGGTTTCTTAGAGGTAGTTTTGTTGTAATATTTTATTGTATATTCAATTTTCCATATTGTATTTAAAACAGTTTTTTCCCCATTACAAAGAAAATCTATAGTATCAAGAGAAATTAAGTTAAAATTACGTGTGTGATATTAACGTTACCACATTATTTAAACCTAAAAAGCATTCACTTGCTAAGCTAAAGATTAAAATTTTGAAGTTCAAGTCATTATATTTCTATCTAATAAATCACTATAAAATATTTATTATGAATTGTGAAAATAACGTTTTTGCAAGAGAAGCCATCCATAAAAATGGAAGAAAATAATGCTATACAGTAAAATACAAATTAAAGGAAAATTATCCGTATTTGAGTCATATTTTATTTATTGAAAAATGACACCTTGACATGGGAAACAATCCCGGGACCTTTAGCTTGGAACGTTAATGCTTTATCCCTTAGCCAACCAGGAATAGTACAATGATCAAGGTCATTCTTCACTCATGGGCTAAGACCGAGACTCTAATGGACGTATGGGTAACTCCAGCTACCGTTTCTATCTTAGTTCACTTGTAATGTACAGCATGATTCACTCGGGACTGAACATTTACCATGTGGAATATTAGCTGAGCGTGGGCAGTGGGCACTTACAACATCTTCAATGATACCTTCCTACTTTTCATGGACCAAAGTATGTTTTACATTATTACAATGCGACTTTCCAATCATGAGTTAATTAAAAAAATAGTTGTTCAGTCCCGAGTAAATATTTGTACTATTATCAGCATAAAGTCACAACCGAGTCACCGGCGGATGTGATATTAATGATAGCTTTTCGTATAAAATTATATACACACGTCCATCACAGACTTTGCCTTAAACTATGAGTGAAAAATGACCTTGAACCCTATATAGCTCAGTAGTAGTGCGTTGGTGGATTTACTTCTACTTCAGATGTGATTAATATTTTTTTTAACACCACGTCTTACTACCTGTTCGGGCTATACTTTTATGTAATAGTTACGATAGTGGTTTGAGGGGGATTTTATTTAGAGAAAGTGTACCCGCATTTACTTTGAGGGATAATAAAAAAACATTTTAGAAAAAAAATACCCTCAGTACATCCAACCAAGATTAGAACCTCAATCTTCCCGCCATTGGCAGTCTAGTCTACAGTGAGGTTAGCGCCTTAGAACATGCGACCACTGAAACGTGTGTAATTACTATCGTTTCAAATGTAGGCACTATTTTACAAATGTAATCACTTCGTTATCAATATTTTAGGAACAAGATCCAAAACCTTCTGGTTCTAATTCAATCATGTTTCCTCTGTTAAGTGTGTTACCCTTTAGTTTGTGAAATAAAAACTGTACAATATTTTACAATATATTTAATAGCAATTAAATACCATCGCAACGAACATTTAATTAATATCTAACCTTTACGATGATTATTTTATTTAATGGGTGCTGAAGGAGTGTGGTTTGAAAGGGAATCCTCTAGATCAATGTGAGTTTTGGGCAAGCTGAGAAGATGAGTGTGGATAGAGTGACGAAGAAAATATATGAAGGTAGAGTGTGTGAAATAAAAGCAAGGGGTAGGCCATGTAAGACGTGACTAAATGCGGTAGAAGAATGTGTGAAAAAGAGAAATATTAAGCGTTTTAAGAATAAAAGAGCATGAATTATTCGGTGTATGGATGTTGTTGAACCAAAGGGAGTATGTTAGGATGGAGAAGTGTGAAGAAAGTTTGTGAGGATGGATTAATTAGAGAGTTGTTTTATTTTTTGAACTTAATGCACAGTTTCTTGCCTACTCCATGAAGAAATGGCGTGAGTAGGTATGTATAGTTCTTTTAACGGCTGATTACATGATAGAAAAGAAAATAGCGTAACAACTATGGCACAATATAGGACTATCTATAGATTTCTCCCTCTCCCCTCCCTTCATATAATAAAGTCAATGTGTGTTTTCACTTTTTGTGGTCTGCTAGTTTGTTACTTCTCTTTGAAGGAGTTTGTTGACATATACACACACATATCCACTACACTCATCATGCCAATATGGAAGATAAATATACAGTGTTTGATAAAAGTCGTCACATTTCCATTTGAACTTGCCTCCCATAAACATTCACAAACGTATAGACATTTTAATTTCAAACATAGCGGGATTGTTTGAATGTCGAAGATGATTCATAAAGAAATATTAGTGAAAGCTGTATATCAAAGGAAATTAAAATAAAATATATATCAATACGCGTTGTATTTGTATCACCAAAATATTCTTTAAAATATTTTTATTTTTGTCACTGCGTAGGTCTATAAGCATGTGTACTAAAAACGTATAAGTGTTAAGGATGAGAAAGTTTGAATTTAGAGGAAGTGTAACCACATCTTCATGGAAGTAGAGTGGAAACCAATATAGTAAAAAATCACCCTTAGTACATTCGGCTGGGTTTCAAACCCAAATATCCCCGTCATCAGTAGACAATTCTTTTGTGAATCTTTACCTGAAACTAGTAGATAAAAAGACTATATATTACCTAAAATAAATATTATCTTGTCAAATGCGAGTTTCTGTATTTACTTTAAATTGAGATGTTGTGCTTGTGTTTTATATTATTTAAATTCAAGGTAACATTCTTTCAAGGCATTATGCGTAACATATTTTTGCTAGATGAAAAGTGGCACACCGGTTCTAAAACGGCCTTAATTTATTTCCTGTCGCGTCAATGCCCACATTCATTTTATGGGCAATAGTATATGGAGCGTTTTATTAAAATATATGATACTTTCCTTTGACTGCGTGTGTATCGAAGCCACCTATAAAATGGAAGGAGCTGGTTTCGACTCACCATCTTCACATAAAAACTAAATATTTATTGGTGAACTCATTTAGTTCCACTCTATTAAAATAAACCTTGATTTTAAAATGATAAAATGTATTAAATATTCAAGGTAGAAGATGATATGTTTTGTCTTGTTTAGCATCCGTTCAGGTCAGCGTTTTGGGGATGTGGAAGGTTGAACTTAAAGGATGTGTACCCGCATTTGTGTGGAGAGAGAGTGGAAATTGTTTAAGGAAAAATTTCGCCCAGTACACTCAACTGGGATTAGAGTTCCGATTGCCCCATAACCGATAGTCTAGTCTATCGAGAGAGAGATGCCTTAGACAATGCGGCGCTCAATGCGGATAGAGGAAAATGTTAAAATATAATTACATAATAAAACTCAAATGCCATTGTGTTAATTGAAACAATGCCTCCCCGTAAGAGAGCAATTATTATTATTATTATTATTGCCTCTTACTACCCGTTCGGGTTATACGCACTTACGCTAATGTGTAATGGTAGGGTGATTGTGAGATGAAATGGAGGACCTACAGTTTAACGTGTAATCCGAACCACGGTGGAGGCCTGGAATTCCCCACATTCACAAGATGTCTTGTCAGAGGTGAAGGAAGGGTTTGGCAATCAGATAAATCTGTGCCGGGACCAAGGACTGAACCCCGGACTCCAGCACAAAAGTCCGACACCTTACCACCAGGTCACCATTGGTGTAGTTGTATATATGTTTTAATCTACGTATATTTGTAGTCATTTTATTCATTAACATTAGAAAGTAAAAAATACTGTTTCTTTGACAAATAAAAAATATACATAGGTAACCTGCAACCTTTCATTTGATCTAAGATTTACATAGATAAGACTAGGTCTATATTTATGCGTAGAGCTTAGCTACTAATTTCTAACGTTACATAGCACATAGTGCACAACTCATTATTAAAATACAATAGCTTACAATTAATTGTAGTGATCGTATTTAAATTAGGTATATAAATTGGTTTAACCCTTTTCTTTACTAGAAAAGGTATTTAAAAATAACTTAACTTAAGTGTTCACTTGAAAAACAACCTTAAATATACTGTAAATTTTGAAACATCACATTGAACTAAATACAATGGTCCTATTGTACTATTAAACCGAGTTTGATTTTCATTTGTTGATGATTTTTGTAATATCTATCTAAATGTAATAAAACTATATAGTATATCTGTACGTTCAAATTTTTGTGGAGCTTTTTTTTTCTCGTTAGTATAAACGACCAAAACATGCATTTACTTTATTTACAGAATATTTGTCTCTTTGCTTGTTTGTTTGTTGCCAGTAAACTAAAAAAATATTCATCGAAATGAAACTGTAAATTTAATGTTAAACTCTTTATTTTTCCAGGAATAGGGTAAGCTATATACAATCACGGTATCCCATCAGCGAGCAAAGCAGTAAACATAAGTTGCGGCTGATTGTCTCAGGTACAAAGCATGGTACTTGTTTCGCATGGGGGAGGGGGGATCGTGTTTATTCGAGAATATTCGTACGCGGATAAAGCACTGGTATCGAGTCGGTTTTATTCTTTTCTTGCATTTGAAGTTGTTGGTTGTCTTGAACGCAAAAGCACTGCGAATAATATTCTTGCTTGCTATTTGGTACTGAGCCAAAATCATTGTTTGAATTGGTACGATAGGGTGCTCATTACGAGTGTTTATTTCAATTTAGTTAATTTTAGGCTCTTATATAGCAATTTTAAACTACTTATGTTGGTATTCATTGCAACAATGCATCCACGTAAGACTGCAACTGCGTTGTAAAACTAGCTATTTTTTCAGTTAAAAAAAATTGTTTTGCATGTAAATTAGGTGTATTTAGTTTTGTATCTTAAATCTTGAATTTAAAGAATGTTTTTTCTTTAGTTCATTGCTACAATGCCTCCACCTCTAGCATTTTAACCTTAAATTTAGGTACTTTTTCAGATATTTTATATTTTTTGCATATAAATTAGGTTTATTTAATCCTGTTTCTTAGATCGTAAATCCAAACTGTTTATTTTGGTGCTCAATGCAAAAGTGCCTCCACGTACAAGTGCCAATTTCATGGAGAGTTGTTTGTCATTGAAGCCCTGGAGGGACGTTGCGATTTCAGGATTGGAGAATTGCAACAAGGAAAATAGGTCAAGGATCACCATGGCCAAGGAAGCTTTCAACAAGAAGATGTTACTGCTGACTAGCAGTGAGTTTGGAACTGAATAAGAAACTGATGAAATGCTACATTTGGAACATCGCGCAGTATGGAGCAGAAACTTGGGCTTTCAGGAAGATGGAAAAGAAATACTTGGAGAGCTTGTTTATAGAGAATTTCAGGTGGGACAGGCAGGGCTATAAATTAAGATTTCCTAGGCAAAATAGGTGAGAAGAGAACCATTTTGGATGTGATTCTTCAATACAAAGCAAATAAGATCGGACACATACTTAGGAGGAACTGTCTTCTGTACGACGTCATAGAAGGAAAGGTTGAGGGAAAGAGGAGCTTAGGAAGGAGGAGGATTAAAATATTGGATGACTTGAAGGAAAGAAGAATATTCTTGGGGTTGAAGGTGGTCTTAGTTCACTGACAAAAGGAGTTTACCAGCGGTAAGAGACAATAATTTTCGACAAAGAAGAAGAAATTAAACCAAATTATTGTTTGAAACAGGAATCTATAATCATATTTAAACCTTACAACAGTCAGCAAAGACATTATTTTGACAGAAAAAAGTCCACACTAATCGTCCAATTATTGGCTAGGAAACAGATATACGCTTCGTTTACCCAATAAGCTATCAAGCCTATCTACCACTATGGTGCAGTTTATCATGGTCATGGAGTAATCATTCAAGGTAAGACTGACACATGGCAGGTTAAATGGAATGTACGTACGAAATTAAAGTCAAGATATACTCTTTTTAATTGTGTAATATATAGGCCCATTTTATATTTCTATTTTATATAGCACCACATCTTGCTTCCCATTCGGGATCTATGTTTATATAAATTTTTTAAAGAAAAAAATTAAATTTAGTTCAATTAGAGTCGTAACACATACATATTATTTAATAACTATGGTTTTAAAAGTCTTATGTTGATTGATTTTAGAAAAATTCTATGCCCGGCTATTTTCTCCTATTCAATATGTCTTTCTATCCATGATTATAAAACGTTTTCTCCACCCCATTTATTATATTTGTTAATTATTTGAAGTTTTCAAAGAAGGGAGCTATTACTCACTGGAATGCACTAAACTTCAGGTTGATATTGCCGCAATTTTATTTGGAGGTAATTAATGATATTATAAACATACTAGTATATTACAAAAAATTCCATAATTTTGTGAAACTACATTTTTAATATAAATTGAGTAACAATAATTTCATACATTTCGGTGGCTACGTGGTCTAACGCGCCACTCTCACAGTAAACTAGACTGCCGATGACAGGGAGATCGAGTTTCAAATCTCAGTCATGTGTACTGAGGGTGGTTTTTCTAAAATGATTTTCCCCTTTTCCTCCAAGCAATTGCGGGTGCACTTCATCTAAATATAACCTTCCTAATCCTTAAAATTAGTAGCGTAATTAGTATATAGCTATCTTTTTTTAAAAGCTACGCGTGAATCTATTAATGATATTTCCCGCATTGGCGAGCACGTGGTCTAAATGTCAAATTCATCTCATCTGGTTCGCTAGTAAAGGGGAGGTCAGTGTTTGAGTCACGACTGGATCTACAGAGCAAATATTTTCCTAACTGGCTTACGTCTTTCACTCTACACAAATTTGAGTACAGTTCATTATACCTTTCTGATAGCTACTCCAATGGCGTAAAGACCCGATGATCGTGGGTTCTAATCAACCAGGGTCAATTGACATTTTTTTTTGCGATAAACGGTCTAGGGGTAAGGTGTCAGACTTCTATGCTGGCGGCCGGGTTTCAATCCCCGGTCCCGGCACAAATTTATCTGATTACCAAACCCTTCCTTCACCTCTGACTAGATATCTTGGGAATGTGGGGAATGACAGACCTCCACCGTGGTTCGGATTCCACGTTAAACTGTAGGTCCTCCATTTCATCTCACAATCACCCTACCATTACACATTAGCGTAAGTGCGTATAACCCGAACGGGTAGTAAGACGCGGTGCTAATAATAATAATAATTTTAGCGATAAAAATCCGCGGTACTATTTCCTTCGGAGAAGAAGTAAAGCCGTCGGTCCCATGTCGATAGTGACATAGTAAAATAACCCTGGAAATTAAGTGGAAATACCTTTCCCGACAAAATTGGTATGACCTTTCACTCTCGCTGGGAGAAATTCTCGTGTACTGATATAACCAGTTTGTTCAGAATAAAAAAACCTTTAACTTCCGTATATAAATAAAATATGACATGACTTACAAAACTAATACTTTTAAAAATATTATATAAATACATATTTGGTTCGATCAATACGATCATTCTTCAACTCACATTCACCTAACTCGATCTTTGACATACATTTAAAGTCTAGTCTTGTATACTCTTCTGTCTCTTATAACGCTATTACACTGTAATACTCATTCAGACGTGAGGTGTTTCAAAGAAATGTTATTGGTATCTGTTTTAAAAGGTTCTACAAATATAAAATATTTTACACCTATGAGAGAATTGTAAATTATATTTAAATTATATTAACTTACATTCACTTCCTCCAAGAAGTTCTGTCATTTAACTCATGGTTTAAAAATAAATATTCTACAAAAATAATATTGTATTTATGATCGTTCCGTTTTACAATCAATTGAAAATTTGTATCGCCTTCACGAATGTCTGGAACTTAAAAAAGAATATGCTGTTCTACAAATGGAAGTACAGTGTAACAGTATGTGTCTTATTTATGACATGGTTATACCACACAGACATGTCAGAACTATAATATATTTTGCAAATCTTACAATCAATCATTTTGAGGGATTTAGTAGCAAACAAATGTTTAGTATAGGTCTACATGTTTACTTTTTTATATTCCCTCCGTAAACTAAGCTATAATCCTGTATCTGCTCTAGTTTTTTCAACAGCGTGACTCACTCACTACCCATTCGGTAGTGGGAGACAGTAGGCCACAGACTTTTGTGAGCGGTCAGCACGCCTGACTCCATCCTGTATCTATCTCGGTGACGTCATCACCTCTACCCTCTCCACGAGGTAATTGACGCTTAATGACGTCATCAGAATGTTGCAATTCTACCTATTTAATATTCTGCCCCATTTTATTTTGGTTTGAATCCCTGAGAAGACGTTATTAAGGAAGGAATTGTGATGTTTTTTTAATGGCTGTGGCTTAACTAATGTTCTAAGTGTTAGGAATGTTAAATTTGATGGAATTGTATACCAAATATCCGTACTGGATAAAACTAGCTAAATATAGGGATAGGGTGTAATGAGGTGGACTGGATAAAACCAGCTAAATATAGGGATAGGGTGTAATGAGGTGGATTGGATAGAACTAGCTAAAGATAGGAAAACGGTGTAATGAGGTGGATTGGATAGAACTAGCTAAATATAGGGATAGGGTGTAATAAGGTGGACTGGATAAAACTAGCTAAATATAGGGATAGGGTGTAATGAGGTGGACTTAATAAAACTAGCTAAATATAGGGATAGGGTGTTATGAGGTGGATTGGATAGAACTAGCTAAAGATAGGGATAGGCTGTAGTGAGGTGGACTGGATAAAACTAGCTAAAGATAGGAATATGGTATAATGAGGTGGACTGAATAAAATTATCTAAAGCAGGAATGCGGTGTAATGAGGTGGTCTAGATAGAACTAGCTCAATATAGAGATAAGTAGTAATGAGGTGGACTGGATAGAACTAGCTAAAGATAGGAAAAGGGTGTAGTGAGGTGGACTGGATAAAACTAGCTAAAGATAGGGATAGGGTGTAATGAGGTGGACTGGATAGAACCAGCTCAAGATAGTGATAGGTTGTAATGAGGTGAACTGGACAGAACTATCTAAAGATAGGGTTGGGTGTAATGAGGTGGTCTGGATAAAACTAGCTAAATATAGGGATAGATTGTAATGAGGTGGACTGGATAAAACTAGCTAAAGATAGGGATAGGTTGTAATGAGGTGGACTGGACAGAACTATCTAAAGATAGGGATAGGGTGTAATGAGGTGGGCTGGATAAAACTAGCTAAATATAGGGATAGATTGTAATGAGGTGGACTGGACAGAACTATCTAAAGATAGGGATAGGGTGTAATGTGGTGGGCTGGATAAAACTAGCTAAATATAGGGATAGATTGTAATGAGGTGGACTGGATAGAACTTGCTCAAGCTATGAATAGGACTTTTTTTAAGTGTGGGAATGAACTTTCCAGGTACTAATGCCATAGAGTAAAAAAGTAGTAATTTAGTTAAATGTTATCAATTATGGCTGGAACAAATTCGTTCGTATTTTACAAAATGTCCTTTCTTTGAAAATTGGAATCCACCTCAAATTATTAGAGTGATTTTTTGGAAAAACCCGGTTCCGTAGTAGAAAAAACAGCAGACAAAAAATAAAAACTTTTGGAAACTCTTTCAAAAGTAAAATATTTAAAGATTTATTTCAGAAATCATATCTTAATCCCTTTTTACAATCGTCCAGAAAAATAAAATAAAGTAGAACCACATTATGGACTCAAAAAACACGTAAACAAATTTCTCATCCCTCTTATGACGAAAAGACTCGTTTCCGTCATCAATTTTATTTTTCAAAGGAGTCTTGCGACACGAAAGGATGACGTCTTTGTCCCTCTTCTTATTTTTATTTTGTTGTTCTGTTCTTTTTCTCTTTGAGACCAGCACGCAACAAGCTGAGTCGCTTGCTTTGAAACGTGACGCCCGCCCGTCCGTCCGCCAGATTCACGCCAGGAACCGGAAGTGGAGGCTTGTGGCGTCAACAGACATCTTGACGATGCGCGACTCTTGTCACGAGAATCAACACATCAAAACGCAGCGCACGAATTGATAGGGTATCCTTTTTTGTGTTCAACGTCTTACTACCCGTCCGGGATATCCACATATTTACACTAATGGGATAGAGATGAGTAAGGTAGAATAGTACCGCGCTCCATGTCTTACTACCCGTCCGAGATATCCACATATTTACACTAATGGGGTAGTGATGAGTAAGGTAGAATAGTACCATGCTCCATGTCTTACTACCCGTCCGGGATATCCACATATTTACACTAATGGGGTAGTGATGAGTAAGTTAGAATAGTAGCGTGCTCCATGTCTTACTACCCATCCGGGATATCCAAATATTTACACTAAGGGGTAGAGATGAGGAAGGTAGATTAGTACCTTGCTTTACATATTACTACCCATCCAGACTATCCCTGTATCTAAAATAAAAAAATATGGATTAGGAAAGTAAAAGCTAAAGGAAATACACCCGCATTTATGTGAAGAAATAGTGTCAAAAAAACCCCTCAAAGTGTTTTGAATGGTTTTATACGTCCCCCTCATGTTAGACTTGATTGTTAATGACGGGAAGATTGGTGTTAGATTTGTCGTTAGTTGTAGGCCTAATAAAGGTGTATTTTTATGAATATTTTTCCACATTTTAAAAACTTTACCTTCTCCGTCCTAATTTAACCAGCTTGTTTAATGCATGCGCATAATCTAAACAGTTATTAAAATTAAGGAAGATTGGAAATTATTAT
>CABFOW010003831.1:0-66588 GCA_902141385.1 Timema californicum
CATTCTTCCCCCTCTCTAGACCTGGTATCTCTCCCTCCAGTGACATTCTTCCCCCTCTCTAGACCCGGTATCTCTCCCTCCAAGTGTCACCACACAGCGACTGAGCTATATAACATATTCTTGCCTTTGACCTTGAACAATGCAGGTGACCAGGAGCCAGGGAGACAGTGTGACTCACACCTCTTCTCACCTCCAACCAACAGCAGCCGATGTCTCGCCAGTTGATATTGCCCTGGCTTATTCTTTGTGCTTTATTTAGAGTAATAGTGGAGTGCTATGCTTGTAATTAAGTCTTGTGTTTTTCCAATTAATGGTTTATATTTTAATAATGATTATTTATGTTTAAATGATTTTGACATTATGTACTTTTTCATATTTACTAGGCTTAGTGTTCCAAATTAATTCCAGATTGAATTAAATGTCCGGTCTGCCAAATATTATGATTTTTTTGGGATGGTCCACTTGGATAACTAAGCGAATAGCCCTGCCCTAGACCTTCTCCAGTTATTGTGAAACCTGAATTCTTTGTCACAACAATATGTATATTTTCCTCGGGCAGTTTTGCCCAAACAGACAACACTTCAAGTTTCTTAACCTCGATGTCAGCACATAAAACAATAACAGACACTTGGTCGGACATAATAGCAACACTTTTAAGGTTGTTTAAGGATTCTCAAACAAAGCATTAACATTATAACACACCCGCCTCGGTGGCTCGTAGTTGGCTAACGCGCTGGTCGTGTTGAGCTTGACTGCTGAGGACGGGGAGATCGAGTTTCGAATCTCGGTCTGGTGAACTGAGGGGTGGTTTTTCCTAAATGGTTTTCCACTCTCCCTCCACGCAAATGCGGGTTCACTTCCTCTAATTAAACCTTCCCAATTCACTAATCCATTAGAGTAGTTAGTACTTAAAGCGTATAACCCGAGCGGGTAGTAAGACGCGGTGCTAAATTATTATTATTATTATTACAGCTTTGTTAGCTTACTAAAAAAATATTATTTTTTTTATCACCACATCTTACAACCTGTTAAGGTTAGATGGAGATTTGATAAATACTCTAATGGGGGGTAAGGTGGGATTTAGAAGAAATGTAGCTAAAGTTGTGTGATGGGAGAGTGGGAAAAGATTTAGGAAAAACCACCCGTGTTACACCTGAATGAGATTTAAACCTCTATCTTCCAGAATTCTCAAGTCCTGTCTATTGCGAGAATGACGCCTCAGACCATGCGGCCACCAAAGTGGGTACATTGGGTTTTATCAAAATTTGTAACGGTCACTCATACTTTACAAGACAACAGGTATTTGTTCCTTTAGTTTATGAAAGTCTGGAAGGAATACATCGGTTATGCCGGCCGGGCCCCTGAAAGGCGACCACAAATTGACTAGATTTTGTAAAACACCAATCTAAGCCATCGGTCCTCTTAGGGGGTGCCCCGATGGTCCATTAGGGGTGCTACGAAAATATATGGAAATTTGTATAAGAAAAAGTTTAGAAACGCTGATCTAAAGCAGTGATGCCCAAACTTTTACCGGTCTCATAGACCTACCCCTTCTGGGGTCTTGGTCTAACTAACCTATCTCTACCAGCTTTTCATTAAAATTTATTTTTAATAAACCTCTAGAGGCAATTTAAAGTAAATTTAGCTGCCACAGGGGAAGAATTCTTACTAGAGTCCATGACATCTCGTCAACATCCGCACTGATTTGTTTATACGACTTACAATAATGTAGCTCAAATATATGTTACGGTATGGTTAGTGACAATCAGTGGTAGACAAACACTGCCACAATTAAGGAGTATTATACCGAGAGACGTTGGACACCTTGTTAGGGTAAAAATATTAGTTTTCAGGTCAGGGGCAGGCAAAAGTAGGCAAAGTAAACTATAGGTGCAGTCCCAGGAGCTAATGACCCAACCTGTGATGTTCTAAAAATAGAGGACTAGCAAACAACCAAAGAAATGACTGTATTGTAACCTGGCTTCAAGAGATATGGTAAAAGGAAGGATTACAAATAATACTCATGATAATCTTATCTCTTGTAAAGACAAGTAACTATACTAGTGATCACACTGTAATCTTCATACTTAGTAGCTAAGAAAGCTCACTAATACTCATTTAGGCCTGTTTGATTTATGTTAGAGGATTATAACAGACTCAAGATAGTTTATTTTTCAAATGGATCAGAAATAAACTGATGTGATTATGTTAGCAAGGTCTGTTGGGGTACTTACAGTCCAATTATCGTAGAAAAGTCCTTATGACAACTAAAGAAATAACTAGATTTAGTTTCATGTATTCATATGTCAAATACTGTGACATGCAGCTGTTACTTTTGATAGATATTAACAATACATATGATTGATTATTTATCTGGTTTATAAATAGAAACATTCAAGTATGGGTGTGGATCTAAGCCAATTAGTTTTAAACATTTAAGAAAATGAGAAAGTTTACTGGAATTGTATTCATCTCATGGTACAATGTTGATAGTAGTAAAATGTGTTTGCATTTACTAGATGTTTGTTCCTGACAGAATCTAGTCCTGTACGTAGAGTTTATGTACCTACAGTAGCCCCATGGCTTCTTTGGTGCTGACTGGTAGCTCACAACTGATTTCTGACAATAAACATTTAGGTATATACCTACATTTTGGCTGTCAGAAGTGACAGCTGCTAAACACATGTTTTTGTGGTTCATATTGTTCGGCGTAGGGATACATAATTTGGTCTGGTAACTTTTCAAAGCTGTCAGTCAGCATCAAAGAAGCCATGGAGCTACTGTAGGTATGTTTCATTACATATTAACTAGAGAACAGACTTGGATGGGGTTTTGTTCTATAGAAAGAAGAATTTATGGTAAGTCAAATCACACATGTTACAATAAATATATAATTTAAACATTGATACAAAGGATGTAGCCTATATCAACTTGTTTGATACATTGGTGACATTAATGGTACCTTTCGGTCAACCTCAGTGGTCTTGGGGTAAAGTGCTTGCCTCAGGGCCCGAAGTTTGTTGGTTCAAGCCCAGCCGGGATCTATAAATTTTCCTTGAGCGATAAAAAAAAATTCCCTAGCCCATCTTCATAATTAATTTATGCATATTACCTGAATGGGTACTTAGAGCTGATGGTTAAACAAATACAGTTCAACAATTTAAGAGAAAATTTACAAACTCAGTTAAAGCTACTTTAAATTGTTTAGTTGTAGGATTTTAACGTAAAATAGAATCTCGCTGAGTAGTCCCCAAAACACAAACATATGAGTCCATAATTAACTATATCAACATGAACATTACTATAAATAAATTATAAATGCGTCTGTAAAGCAACCAACTTGATTTTTAATTAAATATTAACTGAGCAATTGTAAGATTATCGATGACTAAGTATAAATGTAACCATCAGGTCTACAAGCAAACTAGCTTGTTCACTACCTAAGAATAATATTTTATCTTTATATTTGTTTGCATTAGAGTTTAAATAAGGTATTTAAATATCATCGAACGATTTTTTTTATTTCAAACTAAATTCTTTCCCAATGTACCGGTGATTGTCAATGAAGTTATTGGATAAGTTTTTTTAATACAACATTAAAAACAAAACCACTGAAAACAAGCTGGGTGTTATGTATTGATTCTTTAAAAAAATCAATATAATTATACAATTTATCTCGCAACAGTACTAACATAACCATAACATTAAACTTACCCGTGACGAAAACGGTGTCATTTTCCCTCTTTGGTTTCCAAAGAATTTACAATATCGTAGTAACCGCATGGTTTACAATTTTAGGAGAGTTGTCTTTAAACTCTTTCAAACTTCATACTAAAACTTTCACAATACCATGTGACAGATTGACGTTTCCGATAGATACTTTACTTTTGTTTTGGCTTTGACCTTGATTACAGGTAGGAAACCACATAAAATAATTTCCGTGTCTCAGTTGAAATGACAAAATGTTTATCTATATTTTGGGTTTCGAATTTACTATCGCTGGTGTGTAATAAATTTATGTGTGGCTTGTTTGTAGTTTAAATAAAAATAAATATTTAAAATAAATAAAATAATAATTTTTCAGTAAAAAAACTCTACCATTTCAATTATAATTTAGTACAAGTGGGAACAATGGTTTCTACGAAGCAAGGTGTGTCGTCTGCCGGTATTGTTTGTTAAACTATTGTTCTGAAAAGCAATTATATTTTGTAAGACATAATATTAAGAACACATATTCTAACCATTTAGCTTCGAATCACTAAGTCTTTAGATATTTCATTTTTAAGATACATAGGACTGGTGAGACTTATAAAAATCAGTTATTGAATTCATCTCCAAAAGAGGTAATGGAAAAACTTAAAATTTGTTTATTTGCACTGAGTGTCCCGACTTTACTCTTTGAAATGATTTTATTCTTGTCTTTACACTATTCCATCTTATTTAAAAAAGATAATAAACTTATATAACACACCAACCAAAAATTGAACTTTCAATATTAATTGAAAGTTGTTTCCACTTTTTAGCTTTTCCAGTCCCCAACAATCCGTAGTGTTTTACAAATTTGGAAATGGAGCATGATATGGATGAAATACACCCACTTCAAGGACTTCCATTGAAAGTGATGGATTTCACCCGAGAACACAGGAAAGGTGTTGTCGCGTCTTCGTTGCAGGAATTCATTGACCGAGGTTATTATTAATATTTATGAGAATAATCCCTAAGCTTATTAATTTTAATATGATGCACATAATGTTACTTAAGATAGAAAATTAATAAAGATCTAATACTATCACTAATAACAAGGGAATAGCGAATTGAATGATACCTACTTTAATATATTTATTTGAAATTCTTTTATTTTTTCAACATTTATACAACTCACTAAAATCTAAGTCCAGACATAAACTTACTTCACGAACACACTGGTTTAATCCATGATGTCAAGTTGTACTACTAAAGTCAAATTGTTTACTGTGTGAATATTAATTGAAATTCTAATTTATCAGTGGTTGGAACAATAGCAAGGTTAGATCAATTCAGCTGATTAATTATTTTAATTAAGGTTAGCTCAACCTAATTGGACAAGTGCCTGATAAATTCCAGTAGGCGTGTCTGTTCAGATGTTTACCAAGTTTTCAGTTTAGTTCTAATGGAGCCATTTGTGAGTTTGCTAGATGTTAAATCGTTTGTGTCAAAACCCTTTCTACAGAGATCTTATTTGTTACTGTATTTGTATTATTATGGTTTTTGGTGTTGTTAGATCTCCAGTGGTCTGTTAACTGCTCCGATGGCTACATATTCTAATGCGCTACTCTCGCGGTAGACTGACTGCCGATAACGGTAAGATTAAGGTTCGAATCTCGGTTGGGTGTACACTGAGGCTGGTTTTACAAAAACTGTTTTCCACTCTCCCGTCACTCAAATTCTGGTACACTCAATATAAATATAGCCTTCCTAATCCCTAAAATCCGCCTCTGTGGTGTAGTTGGCTAACGCGCTTGTCTTGTTGAGCTCGACTGCTGAGGACGGGGAGATCTAGGTTTGAATCTCGGTCGGGTGAACTGGGGGTGGTTTTTCCTAAATGGTTTTCCACTCTCCCTCCACGCAAATGCGGGTTCACTTCCTCTAATTCAACCTTCCCAAATCCTAATCCATTAGAATAATTAGTACTTAAAGCGTATAACCTGAACGGGTAGTAAGATGCGGTGCTAAATATTATTATTTAATCCCTAAAACCATTAGCGTAATTAGCCCATAGGAACGGGTAGTAAGATGTATAACAAATATTTTTTTACCAGTAATCTTGAACCTAGTTTCATTGGATTCCCTGCATTTTTGTGAGTGTTTTGGAAGTAGGGCTATATATTTAGTGATTTTCGTTTTTTTTTAACAGACCTTAAGTAAATGGTACGGTTCTTGAGTTTCATCCCCATTTAATGAGGATATTATTTAAGAGAAGTTTTTCTAAAAGGGAAAGGGCTACTACTACAACCCCTAGCGATCTGGTTGAGGAACCTCTTATGACCCAAACAAGGAGTGTGTAGTGCCTTATTATCAGATAATACACCTCAAAGTGCTCAACGAACCCGACAATAATTCTGCACTTGACACATTCCCATTTGTCACTCCAGCCCGCAAGAAATTGGGAATACCACCAACTATCCCCGTTCGGATCGTTTTGGAGCAAGATGGCACGGAAGTGGACGATGATGAGTATTTCAGTACGATGGACAAGAACACCAGTCTAATGATATTAATTAACGATCAAAGATGGCTGCCTCCCGGGAAAATACCAAGGTAAGAAACAAGTTTCAAAGTTTAATAAAAAAAGTCTGGCTTGAATGCTTGCCGTTTTATATATATATATTTATATATATATATATATATATTGGGTTTGTTAATATTCAATCACAAAGATCTTTTTTTTTAATGGCCTATGCTACACAAGAAAGTATAAAGAATAAATAAATTAGGCAACCAAAGGGTCTACAATGCTGTTATACTGTGTAATCATATGTCGTTTCAGTTGAATAAATACAACATAATTATAGAACTATTATTTCCACTATAGAGTAGACTTTTGTGGAGCCAGACAATATCAGAAATCCAAAACGACAGCCTCCTTTCAGCGTGGTGCAGTTCTGCTTGACACAATGAATTTAACCAACATTGTGTAGGCACGAGAAAAAAGTAATACCATAAACTTGTTTCCTCCGTCGGGTATGAATCGCAAACCTGCTACATGAGAACGAAAATAACGCCAAGCACTTTTGATAGTTTTTGTATAGTAAAGTTTTTGAGCCCGAAATAGGCAAATTACTGCTCCATTAGATAAGTTTAGTTTAATTTTCTACTCATGATGATATCAATAGTTGTCGACTATCTGTTGTAAGCATAGTGCAATTTGAGCAGAACTTTTTCACCCTAAATTAAAAAGTCATGTTGTGGTGACCTGGCGGTCTAGGGGGTAAGGTGTCAGACTTCTATGCTGGCGGCCGGGGTTCAATCCTCGGTCCCGGCACAGATTTATCTGATTACCAAACCCTTCCTTCACCTCTGACAAGACATCTTGTGAATGTGAGGAATGCCAGGCCTCCACCGTGGTTCGGATTCCACGTTAAACTGTAGGTCCTCCATTTCATCTCACAATCACCCTACCATTACACATTAGCGTAAGTGCGTATAACCCGAACGGNTGACAAGACATCTTGTGAATGTGAGGAATGCCAGGTCTCCACAGTGGTTCGGATTCCACGTTAAACTGTAGGTCCTCCATTTCATCTCACAATCACCCTACCATTACACGTTAGCGTAAGTGTGTATAACCCGAACGGGTAGTAAGACGCGGTGCTAATAATAATAAAAAGTCATGTTCATAGTCCACTATGCTTATGACAGATACACAACTGTTGATATTACTATGTGTAGAAAATTGAACCAAACTTATCTAATGGAGCAATATAAGCCGTAAAACTACCAACCTCATCTCTTGTCATACCTCACTCCATCTTAAAATCCGTCAGTTTGCTGTTGTACTATTTGATCGCATTGCGTCTCAAAGTGTTGTCTTGTCTCGCAGGTACCAGATAGTAGTGGACGAGACTGACGCAGCGGGTAACCGTTTGAACAAGGACCTAAGTGGCTTAGTGGACAGACTGCACGGGGACCTGACTCAGATCTCCATGCTGGGTGGCAAAGACCTGGAGCTGCTCAGCGACATGGACCCCGACAGTCTGGCGGACATCATGCCCGACAAGTGAGTGCCTTTGGCCTCGACAATGGTCAAGATCACGAGGCGTGATGGGACTTGTAGTTTTTAGTCTTGAGAGGGCTGGTGGTGGCTTAGTGGTTTGAAGCTCACTATAGGTACAGTAGCCCCACGACTTCTTTGGTGCTGACTGACAGCTCACAGCTGAGAGCTGACGGCTTTGAAAAGTTACCAGACCAAATTATGTATCCCTACGCTGAACCATATGATCTGCAAAAAACATGTGTTTAGCAGCTGTCACTTCTGACAGTCAACTTATAGGTATATACCTAAATGTTGACTGCCAGAAGTCAGCTGTGAGCTGTCAGTCAGCACCAAAGAAGCCATGGGGCTACTGTATCTTTATGTTTCCACATTTGTCACTTCTAATAACTTTTTTAAAAATGTCAAAACTTACTTACCTCTCCAATAAGTATGATATACGCTAATTAAAATATATATTAAAAAAATGTACATTTTAAACTCTTTAGAGGTAACTGATTGGTTAGTGATTGACATGCTCGTCTTGAGACCAGTCACCAGCTGGTAGAATCAAAATCAAGTAGCGGTTGTGCAAATGGACGAACTCCATTATAAGTCGATGCCTAACCACATCCAAGATGACCAAATATGTGTGTGAAGGCCCTATATGGACACGGATCTTGGTCTTCAATGATTATTTCTTGGATATAGTAGCTACAAGAGTGTTCAGTTTCATTTGTTCACCAAGTTGATTCAATATATAATAGAAATAAATTAGGGATTGAGGGGAAGTACATTTTTATATCGGGATGGGAACAGGACGGGAAATGAGTCAAAATATTCAACTCGGGATGGGAAATTATAAAAATGACGCTTTAGATTAATTCTAAACTAAAAATAGATATTGTTTTTTACTAATATGGTAATACTTGTAAAATCTATGACATTATAAAATATAATACAAATTATATATCATAAAAACATAATATAAATAGGGGTGGGCGAATAGCATTTTATATTGAAAAAAAGGCTAAATTTTGAACAAATAATTAATAATATAATGTGAATAATTAATTTTACTATATTATACTTATTATTTGAATCTCTTTTGAAAATGCGTTTTATATTTTACTACCTATTGGAAGAGTGCAATTTAAACTCTAATTTTCTTAAATGTTCTCTATTTTAAGACCTCTTAAAGGCTATCTAGATTTAAAACACCTTAAATATTCTTATGTTCTTCAATCCCCTAAATGTTCTCTAGGTTTGAAACACCTTAAAATATTTTAAGGTATAAAACACCATAAAGATTATCCAAGTTTTAAACCCCTTGAAACTCCTCTCTGTTTAAAGACTCTTTAATGGTCTCTAGAATTGGCACCCCTTGAAGATTCTTTGTTTAGCACCCCTGTAAACTCTACTTTCTGTTAGTTTCCTATTGGCAGACAGGCTAATGCTCATAAATAGATGACCTTGGCGAGCTACTCCCTCCCCCACCCCTATTTCTATGCCCCAAAAATATGGTTGAATATAATATATCTCTGTCCTTCTCTAAATCTTTCAAGCTCTCTCTCTCTCACACATCATAGGCAGTAAAAAATACCCCCCTCACCTCCCCCAGTTTGCTACAGAACAAAGAAGATAACCGACTCCAATAGAGATTGAGCCAGTTGCCAGTAGTATGCTGAATCCAAAAGGGCTTTATTTCCCGCCAAAACCCTTACCACTAGGAAAGGGTCTTTCCCGCCAGACTCTTGGGAATGGATAAAGACATTTTCCCCGAGGGTTTGGGATCTGGTCCACCCCTAAAATAAATATCTGTAGAAAAAAAACTAACTAGAAACACTTCAATGATAATTTCATTAATACATAATTGTCTAGCCTGAATTGATTGTAAGACGCGATACTAAGAATTAAAAAAAAAAATCCCTTTCTGAACCAACTGATTAAATCAGCACACGACTTAATAACTAACTTAAATCTAAAACGGATACAATATCCAGTCCCCGATCTTTAATTCATCGTTGGTAAAGGGGAAACCCATATTTCACCAATTATGATACATTACTCAGCCATGCTAGAAATCAAAACCAGGACCCTCGCTCGGTTCAATAGTCAAGACACGCTACTTACTGAGCTGAAGTTTCAAGACTTCTTAATAAAAGAATTGCTTTGATTTGGGTTAATTACTTCAAAATTTGCTTAATCTAATTATTTATCAACCAATTTTGTTAATTTTATAACAAATTAAAGTTTATCTTTAATACGTTAAAACATGGATGAAACAAAGGAAGTGAAAGGGTGTGGAACGAAATTTAGCTCGGCAAAGTGTGAAGTGATAAAGTTGGAGTGAAGCTGAGAAAGGTGGAAGTAGAGAGGGTCTAACGAGAAGAGGACAGCAGGGAGAGTTGTTATATAGGTGTGTAAGAGACCTGCTGTGGAGAGTTGTTCTATAGGTGTGTAAGAGACCTGCTATGGAGAGTTGTTCTATAGGTGTGCAAGAGACCTGCTATGGAGAGTTGTTCTATAGGTGTGTAAGAGACCTGCTGTGGAGAGTTGTTCTATAGGTGTGTAAGAGACCCGCTATGGAAAGTTGTTCTATTGGCGTGTAAGAGACCTGCTATGGAGAGTTGTTCTATAGCTGTGTAAGAGACCTGCTATTGAGAGTTGTTCTATAGGTGTGTAAGAGACTTGCTATGGAGAGTTGTTCTATTGGTGCGTAAGAGACCTGCTATGGAGAGTTGTTCTATTGGTGTGTAAGAGACCTGCTACAGAAAGTTGTTCTATTGGTGTGTAAGAGACCTGCTATGGAGAGTTGTTATATTGGTGTGTAAGAGACCTGCTATGGAGAGTTGTTCTATAGGTGTGTAAGAGACTTGCTATGGAGAGTTGTTATATAGGTGTGTAAGAGACCTGCTATGGAGAGTTGTTCTATTGGTGTGTAAGAGACCTGCCGTGGAGAGTTGTTCTATAGGTGGGTAAGAGACCTGCTATGGAGAGTTGTTCTATTGGTGTGTAAGAGACCTGCCGTGGAGAGTTGTTCTATAGGTGTGTAAGATACCTGCTATGAAGAGTTGTTCTATAGGTGTGTAAGAGACCTGCTACAGAGAGTTGTTCTATAGGTGTGTAAAAGACCTGCTATGGAGAGTTGTTATATTGGTGTGTAAGAGACCTGCTATGGAGAGTTGTTCTATTGGTGTGTAAGAGACCTGCCGTGGAGAGTTGTTCTATAGGTGTGTAAGAGACTTGCTGTGGAGGAGAGAAGTGTAAGGAGGTGTTGTACAGGATGTAATTTGGGAGTATATGAGATAGTAGAGGAAGCAAGACTGAGATGGTATAAGTCATGTAATGATAATGGAATCTGCTTCTTCCGTCTCTTTCTTGCTCTCCCTTATCGTATTTTTACGTACTCTCTTCATTTTCTCCTTGGGACTTGCTCCCTTTCAATTCTCATCATGTGTCCATACCATCTCACCCTTGCTTATCAGATGTTCTACCATCCAGATTATGTCGTGTAACCCTGGAGGGGTGTACATACCACAGTTCGAGAATTACTTGTGTAAAAGAATGTTAATGTTCACTACTTAACTTCTGTTCCACAGCAAGTAAATGAATTTGAAAATATTTTGTGACTTTTAGTTTTAAAAGAAACAGAATCTTGTGGTTAAAACCCCCACCTTAGCCCCCCCTTCGTTCTTGTTTGCAGTTAGCCAAAACTCTACAAAGGAATGACGGGAAGCATTTGCCTCGCTTCCGAAATTTTAAAAAAAAATCTGTGATTTGTATGTGTGGGTATGTTTATTTTAGAGGTGAGTTAAGTCATTCAGTGATTATATTTTTTTGTAGTATTTATATTCCAGTTTTTTTTATGTGTGTAAATGTTCTCTAATCTTTTAATTCTCTTCACTTCTCTAATTTCCATTTAACTTAATTCCCCATGTACCCACACACAAATCATAGTTTTCAGGACTGCTTGCATAGTTAATCACTTTAAGGCTGATTCACTGTTTCTCGACTTCTATTTTTGAATAAACTTGGAACGCATATAAACACCCAATAATTCAGATTTGTTTTAGATATCTTTTATGAATACGACCCGCCTCGGTGGCGTATTTGGCTGACGCGCTTGTCGTGTTGAAGCTCGACAGCTGAAGACGGGGAGATCGAGGTTCGAATCTCGGTCGGGTGAACTTGGGGGTGGCTTTTTCTAAATGGTTTTCCACTCTCCCTCCACGCAAATGCGGGTTCACTTCCTATAATTCAACCTTCCCAAGTCCTGATCCATTAGACTAATTAGAACTTAAAGCGTATAACCCGAACGGGTAGTAAAACGCGGTGCTAAATATTATTATATTTTATGAATATGATATATGTATTTGGAAGAAGGTACAGGAAAGGTGGATAGAAACACATAAACGGAAACGAACACAATATGGCCTTTACAATGAAATGAATATGGTTCACACTTTACACTGCTGCCACTGGACAAAGCGGTGATGGCTGCCTCTCGAAGAAAATCGATAATTACCGCCCAATCCCCTGTCCTGGGTTTTATTATATCGGAACTTATCAGGAGAGAGTTGGGGGATTGGGCGGTAGTGATGGATTTTGTTCTAGGAGCAGCCATTATTTCTTTGTACAGTGTAATCGGTGTAAAGTGTGAACTTTGCTCTTTTGATCGTAATTTCTTTTTTTTGTTTCCTATCCATCTTTCCGGTACCTTCTTTAAAATATGTGTAACAAAATAACTAAAAAAAAAATGTAGAGTTTTTCTTTAAAGAAATATTTTATGAATAAGAGCAATTTTTTTAAATGTACCATACATAATATTTTGTTCTAGTCTGGATGTCAAACATTATCATTAATTATTTTCAAAATTATATTAAATTTGTCCCAATTAAAATTTAAAAGTTATAAAAAAATGTGTATATTACCACCTAATGCTGGGATCATGATTGACATAATGTTCATGTAACATAAAGAAACATAATGTGTGATCAGAATTCACATAAATTAACAACTCGGGTAAAACACAGACAATTTATTTGAACAATTTTGAAACAAATGGTTGACTAAGATGAAATTCGCACAGTTATATCTGATTAGGCTGCAAGTACTTGCCTTAGAAGTTTACCAGAGCTACGTAATAAAGTCCAAAAAGAGGTAACAATATTTCGATGTACACAGGACTTGGAAAAACAAACTATAACAAAGAATGTTAGATTAACTAGCTAAGCTATTTTATTCTTTTAGTTACAAACATAACCACATCAAAACATCATATTCTCTAAATTATGTACGACCATCACAGACTCTGCCTCAGAATATGAGTGAACGAAACACCCAGGATAGCTCAATGGTTAAAGTATTTGTCAAAACTCCTGTCTAGGTGTCACTTTTAAATTTAGAGAGTAAACCAAAAAGATGTTGTCTGCACACCAAATCTTAAAAAACAAATGAAGTATTAAATAGCTTTGTTGTTGTTGCTCACTACATAATTGGCTAACAGGAACGTTGTTCCTCACAACATAATTGGCTAGCAGGAACGTTGTTCCTCACAACATAATTGGCTAACAGGAACGTTGTTCCTCACAACATAATTGGCTAACAAGAACATTGTTCCTCACAACATAATTGGCTAACAGGAACGTTGTTCCTCACAACATAATTGGCTAACAAGAACGTTGTTCCTCACAACATAATTGTCTAACAAGAACGTTGTTCCTCACAACATAATTGGCTAGCAAGAACGTTGTTCCTCACAACATAATTGGCTGACATGATATATGTAACTCAACAATGCTCTCTTGGACAACTCATACGTCATGCGAATGTTATGTCACTGTTAAATTAAGGGAAACATGATGGCTTTCATTTAAAGACACAATGAAAACTGTTAATTTACAGGAAGGTCAAGTTAACGTTAAGTTTATCGTGATCCCGGCATAAGGACATACCAGACTATGTGTTTATCGTATTTAGTTGAGGTTGAATATATTTAGTTTGTTTAAAACTATAATTATCTGGGTCTGGCTTAGAATGGGCGCACACCAAAAAAAAGCAAAACAAAGCAAAAGTATTTTTGATTTATTATGCCTCAATTCCGTTAATTCAGTGTATTCAATTTGGACTGTGGAACACCACTCAGTCAAAGTCAAAAGTGCATCAAAGCAAATTGTTTTGGTATCATTCGAAAAGCATAACAAAGCGCAAGTAGTTATGCGTGAAACCGAAATGGTATGAGGGAAAAAAATGTCTGTGAATGCTCCAACCATCCCGACAAACTCTGTCACAGAGCATGCGCGCCCACTATTGCAATAGATGGTCATGGAGTGAAAGACGCTGATAAGCTGATCGTGTTAGTGCAAGCTAGAGACCCCCTCTGTATGGTTAAACAGCGAAAGAGCACTATAACAGAGATGTATTGGACATACTTTGACAGGAAATAGCATTTTAAATAGCTGCATCCAACAACTTATCTCAGGATGTTGTTCAGAGTCCAATAACAACATCAACGTCCTTGTCAGACATTGTACCAGACATTTTACAGTAGCCCCATGGCTTCTTTGGTGCTGACTGACAGCTACAAGCTTTGAAAAGTTACCAGACCAAATTATGTATCCCTACGCCGAACCATAAGATCTGCAAAAACATGTGTTTAGCAGCTGTCACTTCTGACAGTCAACATTCAGGTATATATCTAAATGTTGACTGTCAGAAGTCAGCTGTGAGCTGTCAATCAGCACCAAAGAAGCCACGGGGCTACTGTACTATTACTGGAACACTGGACTCTCTGTTCCTTCTAATGGCTTGTTTTGATGTGAAAGAAAAATTCTTTTGATCTGTTTTGTTATGCTTTTTTTGGTGTGCACCCAGCCTTAATATTTTCTCAGAAAATAACAGCATTAACAATTCCTTAAGAAAATAATTTATGCCTTCCAAGTTTTGTCGAAAGTGAAAACCCGATTATTTCTTTAATGCACCATCTTTTTCTGATATATTTAAATTTGTTTATGCTCATTTTTATTTATTTATTGTTATAACTATCACAGCATCTCCCCGAACAAGCATGCCAACTTTGATAAGTGTAACAAAATGTTTTGTTTTGCTTTTATAACACAAACTGCACCCAAATATTATTCATTTGATTAAACTGTACACACTTTGGCATCAAAATAGTGCAACAAAAGAAGATATAAAACATCCAGATTGTTCCTGTTTGCTTTCGCTGATGTGTTCTGAGCATACACAGTCCAATTTTCGTCTGAAGAACCTTATCTACAGCTAGACAAAGTTGACATAAGTTATCTATGTTCACACATCTATATGTAAATAATGCTTTATCCGCTTAAGTGGTCGAATGGTCAAAGGTGTCCTTCTTGCAGTAGGCTGGACTGCCGACGACGGGGAGGTTGTGGCTCAAATCCAGGTCGGGTGTGCTGGGGGTAGTTTTTTTTATAAATGGTTTTCTACTCTTCCTCCATAAGAATGCGGGTACACTTTCTATAAACTCAACTTTCCTAATACCTAGCTCATTAGTGTAATTAGTACGCAAAACACGGTGATAAAAAAACAATTCCGTAGTTTCATAACTTACCGACTGGCTGGAAGTGGACTCTTGTCGTTTCAATGCGAGATGCTATCTCCATTGAACGACACGATATTGTAGGAGCTTGATAGAAAGGCTCTTTTAGAAAATAAAACATATTTTGTTACGGCCAATATTGATAATTAGAAGTGTGCTAAGCCGAATCGAAAAATACAAAATATTCCTGAAACCAAATCAAAGTTTGAATTAAAAAAAAAAAGTTTAATGTTGGATAAAAATATTATTCTTTGCATAACTACCTAAACTTGGGTATTAAAATATAACTTACAAATCGCGATACTCCAAACATAATTAATATGTTTAATTTTAAAATGAATAAATAAGTTGTCACACAATGTAATTTAATTAGTTCAGATCTTTTTATGCGAAAACTAATTGTTTATGTAAATATTGGTTTATATATTTGTGTGTATGTTTTTTTTAACTTAATTTTTTTTTGCAGCGTTTCATAAGAGTCAGATGTGAAATTTTACTTTAGGATCGGGTGACCTGCCGGTCTAGGGGTAAAGTGTCAGACTTCTGTGCTGGTGGCCGGGGTTCAATCCTCGGTCCAGGCACAGATTTATCTGATTACCAAAAACTTCCTTCACCTCTGACAAGACATCTTGTGAATGTGGGGAATGCCAGGCCTCCACCGTGGTTCGGATTCCACGTTAAAACTGTAGGTCCTCCATTTCATCTCATAATCACCCTACCATCACACATTAACGTAAGTGCCTATAACCCGAACGGGTAGTAAGACGTGGTGCTAATAATTATAATAATAATAATAATAATAACTACCTAAACTTGGGTATTAAATATAACTTACAAATTGCGATATTCCAAACATAATTAATATGTTTAGTTTTAAAATGAATAAATAAGTTGTCACACAGTGTAATTTAATTAGTTCAGATCTTTTTATGCGAAAACTAATTGTTTATGTAAATAATGGTCTATATAAATAATGTGTGTGTGTGTTTTTTAACCTAATTTTTTTGTGACGTTTCATAAGAGTCGGATCTGAAATTTTACTTCAGGATCGAAGTTGAAGCGAACAATTATTCAAAGTGAAGTTGAAGTTATCGAAGCTTCGCACACCCTTATTGATGACAGTTTACTGTCCCGGGTAAAGTGTTGTGTTGCGTCGGCCATTGACGCGCGGTGTGACTCGTGCTCCTCTTGCAGGGCGGTGGAGACGTGGATGATGCTGTAGCGCTCGTCTCATCTGCTAACTCGTCTTAACCCCCTGTTCCAGCAGGATGTTTCTGGAGCAGCTGAAAGAGGCGAGCGGCAGGTTCCTGTCAGAGAAACGTCAGGCTCAAGACGCGCTCGAACTGCTCAAATTATACCACGGGCAACAGACATTGACCCAAAGTAAGAAGGAGAAAGTTTGAGGTGAGCTACATGTTTTTTTTAGGAAGGGGAAAAAAAATGGGAAACTTTGAATTGTGTTTCCTATAATAATAATATAATATCTAGCACCGCGTCTTACTACCCGTTCGGGTTATACGCTTTAAGTACTAACTACTATAATGGATTAGGAATTGGGAAGGTTGAATTAGAGGAAGCGAACCCGCATTTGCGTGGAGGGAGAGTGGAAAACCATTTAGGAAAAACCACCCCCAGTTCACCCGACCGAGATTCGAACCTCGATCTCCCCGTCCTCAGCGGTCGAGCTCAACACGACAAGCGCGTTAGCCAACTACGCCACCGAGGCGGGTAATTGTGTTTTAAAGTGTTTGGAATCTGATACACAGTGTCTTTTTTATATACCAGAGATTTCAATCCCCACACAGGGTGGGTTGAAAACAATTGTTTAGAAACGTTTAAATAAAATTCAATTATTATTTTTTTTCGAATGATATCTATGATTTAAAGTTTTAAACATTTAACATTTTCTTAGTAAAGTAATTACATTAAACACTGAAAAGAGGATAGAAGGGTAAGGCCTACCCACTTACCAGACAATTCTAGGCCTCAGAGTTTACAATTAAAACACGACAAAACCACAAAATTATGTCGTTTTCGGGGTACATTAGTTTCGTTTTTCAGCAGGAGAGAGTAAATCACAGACCGGACTAGGGCAGCACGGCTAGTGGTAGATCGTGGTCACTTGGATACTGTTGTTGCCTGTTTCTTGGTTTTAATATGGTGATATTTTAACTGTCAATTTGTGAAAAGTGGCTCGCTGAAACTCTTTTAAGACAATAATTAAAGTCCACCACATTCGTGAAGGCGATAATAAAATTGTCATGTTCAATAAATTATGTATGTTCTTAGTGATTTTTGCTAGTAAAATGTTTTAAACGATTGATCAAGGTTGAGAGCACTGTGCTTCAGACGCTGACTAACCCTGTTCGATAAACTCTGGTTCCGAATCCTTAATCTAGTTCAAATTTAGTCCACTAGAAGTTAAATCAGTTAAGATGGACTCCGATTTTACTTTCGAGTGTGAATCCAATCGGTTGGTTAGACCCAGTTTCATTAAAATGCTACCAACTTTCGTCAAATGGTTCTAAGACGTTAATCTTGTATCTGCTGATGACAGGGAGGTCTGGGTTTGAATCTTGCTTGTGTGTACTGAGGGTGGCTTTCCCTAGACGGTGTCCAACTTCCCCCTTTGCACAAGTGTAAGATAGGCTGCAAAAACTATAAATTAATTAGTACCGTATTGTTAACTGATCAATATTGTATTGTCCAGTTTAACCTGTTATGTGGGCTCATTATTATAACCGGTGTTTTCTCATTTAGGATATTATTTGGTGCCACAAGATATTAGTGCCGAGAATATAAAGAAGACCCCATTTATTTCAACGTAGTCACCAAATCTTCATTTAACCTGAACAAACCCACATATCATATTGAAGCGAATATCCCACATCGACACTTTAAAAACAAACAACAACTAAGCTGCACAGAAGCCTAAACTGAATAATGATTTGTGTAATTTGTTTAGGCACGCTTGTAGTGTCATAATTACTTTATTTATAAGTGGATGGTTATATAATAAAAAGTGTAATTCTTTTTTTTTTCTCCCCTGTAAGAGGCTTTATAAATATTTGTCTAACAATTGTGGCTGTTTAGTCTTACTTAGTTAACTGGCAAAATGTATTTGTACTGTACATAATTTGTTTCTTTTGTGTATATCATGTTCTGTGTTTTTGTTTATTTTTGAAGGGTTGATATTGGTGTACTGATAGTTTTTACACTTTTGATAATAAATGTTATAATCCTTCAAATTATTAAAAACTTGCAACATTTTTGTATGTATAATAACTCATCATTTTTTAAAAGCACAAGAAGGGGAAGAATGACATGTACACCATAATTTTACCTGCAGTGTTGACATGCACACCATATTTTTACCTGCAGTGTTGACATGCACACTATATTTTTACCTGCAACGTTGACTTTCAACTAATTTTATCGCAAACATTCCCTCGATTCATACTTGATCCCTGCCTGAAAATCTTACAGGAAGAGGCTGAGAACGTTGAATTTACATAAATGTACCAACATTTGCTTTGAGAGATACCATAACCTGGAAGAACCGCCACGCTAACCTGGGCCGGATCCAGGTAAACTAACCTCACGCCCAAAGCTGTTGGTCCATTAATAAGGTCCATGTTTCATAGAATAGGAAAAACTTTAAATTTACATCCACTTGGTTTTAGCTAATAACATAAAGACCTCACACCTAAAATCAGATCTGGATAAAATATAATCTTCGAAAATCTTGAATCTTGACTCTGTAATTTTATTTCACTTTCATCCACAAAGTATTACTATATTTATTATTAGTTTTAAGAACAACTTCTCTGTTGTCTATTGCGCTATGTCAAAATTATAATAATAAACTATTCTCTAACCATTCTTCCTCCTGTAGTCACTTCCATTCTTCCTCCTGTAGTCACTTCCATTCTTCCTCCTGTAGTCACTTCCATTCTTCTCCTCTCACTTGAACGCTTTTTTTTATCTGCTCCTCCCGTCTCTTGGCCAAGTTGAGTCCTCCAGCGTGTCCTACCAACCTTTACCTTCGTCCTTTGCTTGAGGTTATTCATCAGTTGTATTAGTCATCTTCCCGGTCTCCTTGCCACTCCCACTTTGCCTTCTATGACATCACTAAACAAGACATTTTGTGTCATCACATGTGAATTAAAATGTATCTAATGTCAACAAGCTTGTGTATCTCAGTGCATGTCATGTCATTCTGTTTGTGAAACGAACAGTATCAGTTCCAGAAGTGTTGTCAGGTTAGACACGGATTGACGAGACTACATATGTCCACTCCCCACCCCTTCTCTACAAACTATTTGACCACATAAACATGCAAAGCCTCCCGTTATATTGTAATAAGAGTTGATATGTTTGATTGAGGAGGATATCATTTACAAGTACAGTAGAGTCTCGAGAACTCGACACTCGATACTCTCGCACATGCACACGGTTGTTTGCGACATTCATTACAATACAAGGACATTCAACCGTATAACGTCTCACTTTGTTTGTGTAACTAGATTGGAACATTAGTGCTGTGTTTGTTAGTTTTCTAATTTAGTGACATGTTATTGAAATAAATACAATATTATATGTACAGTACTTACTGCATTTATATATATTACATATATGTATATACACCATTATATTAACACATAATGTACTGTACGTATATTACTGTTACTGTACTGTACAATACTACAGTATAGTCCAACAGTACCTATAGTATTCGATACTGTACTGTGATTCATCCTTGTTTAGTAAACATGCATCTTATGCAAGTTCATTCGTAAAACTCAACATTTCAATGATTCGACACCATCTCGGTCCACATTAGGTCGAGTTTCCGAGACTGCTGTACAGGCATGTCAAATTGTGAGTATCACCTGGCAACAATTCACACGCAATGACTGGATTCAAATTTATGTTGTGTAGTGTTTGGTTCAAGGGTGTGCAAACATTGGTTATTTTTTTCTCCCATTTCAAATATATAAAGTATTCTGGAAGCCAAATAAAAGTGTGAATATTTTTGCCGTCGTTTTTCACTGGGGGGGCAGAAATAAACATTTTGTTTTTCATACAGTAAAATAATTTATAAAATACCTTGTTGCACAATCGTGTATAATATTTCATTCTAATATAATAAATCCAGCTGCTATCTATCACAACATGTAATTAAATTACTTCAGATTTTTCTATTTGAATATTATTTGCTAATAAAACACTTAGTTTACTTTTAATTGTAGCAGTGTGACCTTACACTATAGGGCCAGTTTTATGATCAGGCTTAGTACGCCTTAAGTGTGATCTAACGCTAAATACAGGACATCTGCCTAAATTCAAACGGAACGGGACAGTTTCGCAAATGAAACTGGCCCTAAGGCCTTATCTTATAAATAGTACCATGGTGTGAACAAACCTCGATAACTTTTGGGGTAAACAAACGACACACAACTTTTCAAAGTCCTAAAAATAGGGACAATCCTCAAAGTGAAAAGAGATTAATGAATAAAATAGTGTTTTTAGGGGTAGATTGATTGGGTTGGTTTTTTTTTATAAATTCATTATGATATATAAAAGTTGAAGTATAAAATGATTACAATATTGATTGTTTAGATTGTTAAAGAAAGAAATTGATCAAAAATGTTTTTCAGATAGCAATTTGTCACCCGAGAATGCAAGTGTTCAATCACCAAAATTGTTAAATTTGAGATATTTGGGGTTTACGTTTATTTAGAATGCATATGATTCGCTTGCGGTTAGATTGAGACTAGTATATAATTACTTAAGAAGATACAAACTCGAGTTTTTAATCTAATAACATTGGTTTTATACACAAGGTGAAACTTCAATGTTCTTTTACACAATAGTGGAAAATTGGACACACAACACAATTGCGTTCTCGGGTGACAAATTATTATCCAGGCAAGATGGCCGATTGATGAATGTGAAGTTTTTGCAGTGATGGCAATGGCCTTTATTGAAAATAAATGTGTATGTTAGAAGTCAATATTTGTATTGCCATAACTTCATAATTGTCAAAGCCGGATTAAAAAAAAAATTTAAACTTAGTTGAGGTCGATATTTTTTTTTAAGTCGCTTTGAAGTTTCGCACACCTCTAATAGGCTGGACGAGTGCTTAGCGAAGGTAGTGTATAAAATAATGTGATGTAAGATGCTAACTTTGTCACATCGCTGGGATAGTGTGTGATTTGTTTCCCTAGTGTGGGGGGGAATTTTTTTTATACTCTATAAAAAACAAGTGACGCAATTGGCATTGACAAAACACTCAAATTTCAAGTGACCAAATAGTTTGCTCTGTGGCTTTTATAAGTGATGTAGGCCTTAAACGACAGTTAAGAAGTTGTAATATATTGTGAAACTTAATAGTTGGTAATAGTTTGTACGGTTTGTGCTTTTATACATTAGTAGAGCTTGTGCTTGGTAAAAGGGGCAAGCACAGCAGTGACCAGCTGGCCTTTTAGATAAACAAAAGATATTAAATAAGTGGGAATAATCTTTTGGGCAAGATTGACACAAATATATGTAAAGAAAATGATCAAAAGTAATTGTATTTCTGTCAAAGTAGTTCATATTTTACTTTGTAACAATTAATATTATTATTAGCACCGCGTCTTACTACCCGTTCGGGTTATACTCACTTACGCTAATGTGTAATGGTAGGGTGATTGTGAGATGAAAATGGAGGACCTACAGTTTAACGTGGGATCCGAACCACGGAGGCCTGGCATTCCCCACATTCACAAGATGTCTTGTCAGAGGAACAATTAATAGTTTCACATGTGTGTCCATCTACAAGTAATCCAAGCTCTTAAAGATAAAGACTATTTGCTGATTTGAAATGACGGCTGATCTGAGCTGTCAAAGCACTTGTCTCCATTAGTATGGATTTTGTGGTTCATATCTCAGTCGGGTGCACTGTAGGTGTTTTCCACATCTCTACTCCATTCCAGTACTTGTATCCACCCTCACTATCCTTACCTCTTAGATTAAATCTTTAATAACTCTTGTTGCCCACTTTGGTGGCCGCATAATCCAAGCTGTCGCTCTCGTAATAGGCTAGATTGCCGATGATGGGGAGATCGGGGTTTGATCTCGGTTTGGTGTACTGAAGATAGGTTTCCCTAAACGTATTTCCACTCTTTGTTCACATAAATGCAAGCACACTTCCTCTAAATTCAACCTTCCTCATCCCTAACACATCGATGTAATAAGTTCACAGGTGTAAAACTCCTGAACGGGTAGTAAGATGCGGGGACAACAAAAACCTCTTGTTCCTGCATTGCTGGACACGTGTAGGAAGGTTTGAATCCAACTGGGTGTGCTAGAGGTATTTTTTTCTAAATCGTTTTCCTCTTCAAATGTGGGTACATTTTATCTCAAGTCTACCTTCTACATATTTAGACTATACTGTAAGGGTCATTAAATTTCAGTAAGAGGCTGTGCAAATAAACAAAAAAGAAAACTTGGGTTGAATATGAACATTTTAAAAGAAATGTTGTAGTGTGAGAAATCAATTTAGATTTCAATTTGAATCAATGAGGTGATGTGATTCTGCTTCTGCAAATATAAGGACTTTCGCTTGGAATTCTGGTTTAATCAAAATCTTAGTTTTGTGGTATCGAAGCAATAAAAAAATATATCACAGACATTTATGTCCTTTTTGTTTTTTAAGGTGAGCTAGACATGAAAGCTCTGCTTCAATAAGATTACTTTTGGCAATTTCTTTGACATATAAAACATGTTTGGTTAAAAATACAAATTTTAGACTAAACTGGTTTTAACCAGGGCTGTTGAGTTGGTACGCCAAACTTTTGACTCTCGACTCCTTCATGAATGGCTAAGGTATATTAATTAGTAGTAAACATTTCCTCCAGTAAAATGCTACAAAAGGGAAGTTTCTTTGACGTTGTGAATTTATATTTAAATAAATTTGTCATTCCAAATTACTAATATTGGTATTAAAGCATTAAAAAAAAAGTATAAAATAAAAGTTATATGTTTACCATATATTTTTATGGTAAGTTTTTAGTTTTAAGCCAAAGGCAGTACATTTTTACCGACTCCACCCAACATTTCTTCAGACCCCACGCCACGACTTAGCCCTCCAAAGCCCTGGTTTTAACTATGTTAACATTCATTTGTAATGTTTGTAGCGACACTAATTGACCTAATAATTGAACATTAATGTGTAACATAGCTTTAATAAATATTGGCAAAGCTCCGCAGCTGACTGATGTGTATGATCGTATTTTGTGTGTTCCAGATAATGTTTAATCCCAGATTATTGAGAGGAGAATGTATTATTGTGGAAATAGGAAATGATGTACATGGGTTTCACAACTTAAAAGAATATCTTTACTTGTAGTTTTATTTGATAAAGCAATGATCAGGAATCTTCCCACTCTAATAAATACCTCAGCGACATAAAACAATAAATAATAATCTGTTTCTAAAGTCGGATGTACGATGTACAAACAAATGCTTACCTATCAGGCTCTTACAGCTCCACATTTCAAGTACAAACTTATTAAAAGTATACACAAGTAGATTGAAGTCCTTACCAATCAGTCAATAACACTTGTTTCTTTTCGTATTTTGTTTGGTTACGATATCTATTTACTAGAAAATAGGGTACGCCCAGGGGTGGGTTTACGACTCTGCCGCCCATGGGCACTAGATAATTTGCCGACCACTTTTACTACCTTGGTTTCTAACCTTCTCTACCCGCCTCGGGGGCGTAGTTGGCTAACGTGCCAGTCGTGTTGAGCTCAACCGCTGAGGACGGGGAGATCGAGGTTCGAATCTTGGTCGGGTGAACTGGGGGTGGTTTTTCCTAAAACTAAATGGTTTTCCACTCTCCCTCCACGCAAATGCGGGTTCACTTCCTCTAATTCAACCTCCCCAATTCCTAATCCATTAGTTAGTACTTAAAGCGTATAACCCGAACGGGTAGTAAGACGCGGTGCTAAATATTATTATCTAACCTTCTAAATCCTCGTTTCCCCCCTATCACCCGTCATATACCGACACACATGCACCATACACACAAGTGCTATATGTGGAATGAAGGATAAAAAATACTTACATTATTTTATTATTTATTATAGTGAGATTAAAAAAAATTAGTAAGAATCTAAGTAAAGACTTAAAAAATTGAAATAAACAGTCTTACACTATCACACCATATAAATTCAAATATTATATAATTTAAAAATATAAAGTCTGCATTAGTAGACTGTAGCACATGTTACTACAGATAAAATATTAGCACGTACACAACAAGAAGATAGTCTATAGTATCTTTCGCCTTGATTTCTGCCGAGCGAACTGGTCTATGATGCCAGTCAGCCATATTATCCATTAAGTGACCTTCGATTAAAACAATTTTCAGTGGATTAAGGAATTCCTCCGTCATGTTGGTACACAGATACAGCAAACCTCAACAATCACACACAACGATGAAGCCATTAAATTATTTTAACTGGCAGAAAAATATACTTATTTTTTTTTCATCATTCAAAATTTTCCGCCCTGAAAATCCGCCGCTGTAGGCACGTGCCTACCTCTGGGTACTTCTCATTGTAGTAAATTCAAATCTAATTGAAATGGAACCAACAGTCATCTGCATGCCGACTCAATTTTCTCGGTCACTTGTCCTAGCTTTGACCGATTACACTGTTTTTTTTATCTTACTCTTGTTTCAAATCTCATCTTCAGGCAAATGGTGTGTCTTTCCTTTAAAATCCATCCTCCACATCTTGTCCCCCTTATATAGGACATTTTTATCTCTTTAATACTGGCACATAAAACATATAAATGTAAATGTAAATGACTTGATAAATTGATTTTAATTGCTGTCCTCTTGTTTACTAATGGTATGTAAGCGTAGGTTAGTTGGGGTCAGGGCTATCTTGGTAAACTGAGAGTATTTGCTAAGAAATGTTTACGGTCTCCTTTTTAAACATTCAGTAAATATGTACAATTTTATAAGCACATTTGTTGGATAATCTAGTGAGGACAAGCACAATAAATCAAAGCTACACACTAATTAATTACTGATCACAAAAGTGCACATTGCAGAAAAGTCAATAAATGAAAAATATGTTTTAATTAGTCTCGTTCACGTGCTCATCCACGCATGATGTAATTTAGACATACGAGGATTAATATTGCCTCTATTGTATTTAGTATAGTTTCTTTACTTTTAAATGTTTGTGGAAATATATTAAGTAGATTTTGTTTTTTAATTGACAATCTCTGTCATGGATATGATGTTTAAGCCTTTGTATATATATATATATATATATATGTGTGTCTTATCATTTTGGAAGGGCATTGTGTTTGAATTTGTACTTATTCGTATGATATTAAAGAGAGAATAGCGTTTGATTGACTATAAATGCTGTTATTTAGTGCCCACTGACACAATTTTAAATAATACACTGTCTTGTTGTGAGACTAGTATCCTTTTTTTTTTACTAATGAGTGCTTGATATAAATCTAAAATGTATGTGATATCGTTTAGCTTGTAAACTCTTTATTTGTCGAATATACACTTTTATAAATGAAAGAAAGAAATAATTAGTTCCAACTATTAGATTTAAATTGGTTTTTATTTCTGTGTGATTCACATTGTTTGGGGTTATTTGTAACTTGAATTAACACAACTAATTGTGTCACTGATAAAATGTTTACACAATTTATCTCTCACAGTGACATTGTCAGGGTCACAATAAAACTGATTTAAGACAATCAATTTTTTTAAATATTCCAATGCATTTTGACAAACTCCTTTTATAACTTTCCCAAATGTTTTTAAACGTCCTTCACTCTGTAATATTAGCAATAGTAATAATAGTTGAGTGTTTAGGAATAGATGTAAATTGTTTATTGTAATTGATTGAAAATATTTCTAGTTTGTATAGGTTATGTATTTATTATCTCACTTCTTATTGTCTCAAAGTTACAAACATTCTATATGTGAAATGTGTGTGGGTGCGTTCTTTGGATTAAAACTTTCCCTCATTGAAAATCATCTTTAAAGGAACTGCACGGCTATTATTGGAAAAGAACATTGTCAATCTTTAGTTTTTGTGTGGTCAATCTTCCCTCAGATATACACCACATTTGGCAACCCTGGATTGTCGATGTTGCCAGTATCTCCTTCCTAACACATTCACACATAACTGAAAGCTTAAAGATTTGCCAACGGTTAACCAATAGAAAGAGAGAGAGAGAGAGCGAATATATTTTAAAAAAATATATGGGTAAGACCTGCAATTACCTCTGAGATGATGATTGGTGTAGTGAAATTATTTGTATCCAAAGATATATATATATATGTGTTTACATTTAATACATTATAAGTTTCAAAATTAGTAGATTTTATTCCAACTTGTGAACTTTTCCTGGTTGATATGAACAACAACATTAGATTATTTCACAAATCCTGACCCTGCATCGACTACCCGGGGAGAACTGTTTACTCGACTGCACGGTCACAGGGCTAGGTTTCGGTTAATCGATAGTTCCGAGTGAGTAGACAAGTCGGGTGGACCGAGAATTTCTTATTGCGGGGGATAACCATTCATAGTTTATGAGACACATATTCCAAAATGTCATTCTTGTTGGTGAATAATAATGGCACATTAAGATGTAAGTAAAATAATGTTTTTAATTAAATCACACAGTAGTTGAAAACTAATTAGTATATTGATTATATTAACCTAGGGTTAAATTGTGTTTTCTAGTTATAACAGTTTTAGCTGGTTCATTGTGAGTAATATTTACTGTAATTAAGGTTCTATATTTGGCTGGTTATTCCTTACTAGGGTGTAATATGAATTAATGTCAATATTAGATGTACAACAGTTCGTTTTTTTTTTTTGTTTTAATATTCCTTTGTTCAGTAATATAAAGTGAAAAAAATTTGTAGTACTCCACGGAATATTAGTGTTACAAGTTTAAACTGTGCTTAAAATCTTTGTTCACTTTTGGATAAAATAAAATTGTGGTAAATAACTTGACATTTCTAAGTACAAGTTTACAATAGCAGATGACTTACCAACTAACTTAATTTATAAAAGCAACATTAGACAATAATCAGCTGACTCTGGCATCGGAAATAACTACTATTTAACGTGCTAGAACACTTTCAGCCTGGCGCAACGGCTGGTTCCACACCCCTGGACATCGGAGGCCCAGGGCAATTTCTAGCATCGGGACTATTAATATTTAATTATATACACATGAATAATAATATTTTATTTAAGCATAGTTTGTACTCAAACCAATGTCCACTCTATATACAGGCGGCCTCCAGCACAAGTAGAGAAGGCTTATGAAACTAAATTAGTTTATCAAACCTTAGAAAATATAATTTAGCTCATTCTGCATTAATATAAGCTAGCTTGCTATAACTTGAATGAACGTAAACCTTCCCAGAGAAGTTATTTATAACCTCTGAGCAGACAGAAATGGATGTTTGCAATATAAAATTAGAACACAATCTTTTTAACCAGACGGATAGGACTGCTACATTTAGAATGTACTATTTTAGAAGGTTTTACTTAAGGCTTGATGATATATAAGTAATTCAAGTTATTAATAAATATTTATATAGTTGTGTGTGTATATATAGTTTTATCTTCACACATTCGCTGAAATCAAAGATAACAATAAACCATGAGTTCTTTTCTGGAAAAGTTTCGTGATATCAGCTCATACAATCACATCTCGTTTTTTTAAATGAATGCTTAGCAAGTTTATCTTAGGCGATATTATTACCTCGCTATCTGCTGGGCTTAAATAAGATGACGCGTAACACTGTGGGGAATGTATGATCGATGTGGGACAAAGCAAAATCAAAAGCTGAAATTATTTTCTTTTTTTTTTGCCGAGGGGAAAGGGCAGTTAACGCAGACAAAGGGGAGGGGCGGTTTCAATATTTTCCATCTCACCCCCTAAAATTTTAGACGGGTGCTGGAGTGGACTGCTTGAGATGTATTTTCATTTATTGGATCAAATTTAATTATTGAGAGGGCGCCACCAATTAATTTTCGGCCCTAACCTTCTGTTATTAAGGTTCGTCGAATGTGTGACTCGCATATTAATCCTAAGATATAATTGATTCTTGATGAATAGAACACTCATATGTTAAATATGTACTTTCCTTAAATTGTTTTCTCAGTTTTCTTGTAATGTTTATTACAATTTTTATCATATATTCAAGAAGTGTATAACTAGCTGTATTGTAATTGAGAACATATGTGAAATATTTAATAATGATCATATTACGCATTCAAAAATGTGTTGACTAAAACAATATCTATTGTAGCCATTTAAAAAAAACATGAATGTGTAACTATCCTTAAAATGCATGCTTTACACACACATAGTTTCAAACAAATAACATTTTTGAAAATATGTTTTGTTAAGTTTGATTAAAACCTATAAATTAGATTAAAAAGTTACAAATTACACACACATAAATACAGCAAACTTTTTTTATTTGGTCTTTTATGAAGTTTTGACCTTTTTTTGTTCTCGTATTAATTATAATGCTGTTCCAGGGGTTGGGCAGAGAGAAAACGCGAGCTAAGATTAGTTTTTTTTTTACATAAATAAAACTTTCTTTGCCAACAATATTGCTCCAGTAGATATGTTTAGTTTAATTTACAACTACACATATTAATATCAACAGTTGCTTCTTCATTGACATTGTGTAATTTTACCAGAAAATGTTCAAATAAAAAAGTCCTGCCTATGAGAGATTTAAACTCTCGTTCCATTCCACCTTAATAATTTTTTTTTTAAAAAAAAGACACATTTAATATTTCATTAAATTATTTTTCAACTTTTCGTTAAAAAAAAGGGTTCATTATGTAATTGTGGATATGAGTTATTCTCAAAATATTTTGTTAATTTAGTGAAATAGATAAATATCATGTCAAAATTATCGCTTTATTTCCCTCTATAGAAATAAAAGTGTAGTCTGTTTTAAATAACTGCAATAATTTGTAATACACTTCCGACAATTCATATCTTTAGTTTGTGTTATAAAAACTGAATAGGTGAATACCTCAAAATATTTTTGTTTATTAGTTTTACTATTTACTTAACCTCGTGCTTGAATAAAAGTGTAATGGTCTTGTTAGGAATTAAGGGTGCCGCCTACTCTAAGAGAAATATCCTCACATCGCGATATTTCTAATGGAAGTTTCAATTCTGAATCTTCAAAACCACTAAAACAATCTTAAATTATCTCAGAATATTCTGTAATGATCTTGTTAAAAAAAATACCATTCATTTAAAGAAGACTAATTCTCAGTCTTTAGCCATTAACTTTGATTTTTAAATTGCAACATTTTGGGTAAAACTTTGTAGGAAAGTTAAATATAGCTTTACACGATTAAAAAAATAAAAATTAAATGTGAAGTTTTCATGCATACATAGATATGCTGATACTTTTTACCTCCGTTTTGGCGGAAATCTTATTTTAAAAACAACTAATCACTTCCTTGATATCGGATTCATCAACGTCTGCCACTTATATTGGTTCTTCCAAAGCCGGCCCCCTTAATACTTTGTTGTGTTGGACAATGAAATAAATACCAAGTAAGTTAGACTAGTATATGAGAACAATTACTGTCATGTATTAATAAAATAGTTTTAGTTAACCACTGATTTAAACTAATAAGCACTATATTTGTAGAAGTTTCTCCTCAATTTTGAGTGTTTTTATTGTAGTCAAACAATGGTGATTGACAAGACACAAATAGGCAACTAATTTACTTCTGACATTACGTCATTTTGACATTAGATAGGTATATGTTGCTGTACAATAATTGTTTGCCACATTTCCTAAAGTAGTAGTTTCTACTTTCCCCGCTTATAACATTTAGAAAAGGGTATTTTGTTTCAACAGAGTCAATCACCAAAACATGCTTTTTCATAAATCACCAAGCTATGTATCTTAGATCTACAGGTTTATGCAAATTTTTGCTAATACTGCATTATCCCTGATGTATCAGACTTGAATTTTTAAAATAACAGGTTTTTTAATCTCACACATAAAGTACATTAATTACACGGTTATCGCTGGACAGAAGTAACTTATTTAAATGTATATGAGAAGATCAAAATCTTTGATCAATCATAGACGAAGTTTATTGGAAGACTGATGGGCTGTGGGATAAAAAAAAAACTAGTAAAGTAACTAATGATTGCTCAAGTTTTATTAAATCTGTAGCATACTTTTGCACCGATTTGTAATCAAAAATACCTTTGTAAACAATAACTGTGCATCTAGAAATAAATATTTAAAATAAATTTACTATCGTGTTGTTTTTATTTGATGTGAAAAATCAAATGATACCCAATCCTGTTGCTTGTTTATTTTCGCCTTTAGCGGGGCTCCGTTAGGGACACAAGGTACTCTTCGGGTCCCCCACCCAACTGTGTTTTTGGGATGATTTTTTTATTTCCAGAAAGTAAAATGTACAATGGGCTTTCGATGACTACAATTATTTAATAAATCCTTAAGATACAGTTTGTATACTTTCTTTTTTTCGTATCGATCGTGGGGAACTGTAGAACATGCACTGCCTTCTCGACTTGCCGCCTTGTAGTTCTGGTTTGTATCGCTTCTAATCAATCTCCTTGCTCTCCCAGGGCTGCTGAATCCTTGTCCACGTTGTATTTCCGTCGCATTCCGAGCCTTCTGAGTGGTATATTTCCCCTAGGTACTCCGTTGAGGACAAGAGTTGACGGTGCATTTATCCTTATCCTGTACTCCTTTAACGTGTCCGGCTCATTTCAGTATCTGACTTTGTAATAAATGTTTGGAAGAAGGTACAATAAAGGTGGATAGATTATATTTAGCACCGCATCTTACTACCCGTTCAAGTTATACGCTTTAAGTACTAATTACGCTAATGGATTAGGAATTGGGAAGGTTGAATTAGAGGAAGTGAACCCGCATTTGTGTGGAGGGAGAGTGGAAAACCATTTAGGGAAAACCACCCCCAGTTCACCCGACCAAGATTCGAACCTCGATCTCCCCGTCCTCAGAAGTTGAACTCAACATGACAAGCGCGCTAGCCAACTACGCCACCGAGGCGGGTAAAGGTGGATAGAAAACCGAGATGGGAACCAACACAATATGGCTCTTACAATGAAAAGGAGATTACAATTCACGCTTTACGCTGCTGCCCCTTGAAGAGAATCAATTGTTACCGCCCATTCCCCCGACCTAGTTTTCATTCTATCGGAACTCATCAGGAGGGAGTATGAGAGACAATGCAACTTCCTAATAGAGAACTTTGCGATTCTTGTATAGGATGTAGGCTTGCTGTATGAATTGTACAGAGTTTACATTTATTTTTAATAAGTCATAGTATTTAACCGGGCCTCAAAATATATGTTATGAAGTATTGGAATTAAGTAATGTATTTATATTACTTTTAAATATAACATAAACTCAAATGCTTACACCTGACATGGCTTTTAATAGCAGGGATGATTTTGTAAAGAAAAAAGAAAATGGAGTAGTAGTATTGATATGTTAATATTATGTGAGGAATGCCAGGCCTCCACCGTGGTTCGGATCCCACGTTAAACTGTAGGTCCTCCATTTCATCTCACAATCAACATCTCACAATCACCCTACCATTACACATTAGCATAAGTGTGTATAACCCGAACGGGTAGTAAGACGCGGTGCTAATAATAACTTAGTTTGTTGATGCTTGCAAGGTCAGGGTTTCAATCCCAACTCGGTATATTGAGGATGATTTTTTTTTCCTCGATGGTTGCCGACTGTCCTGTCAAACAAATGTGGGTGAATTTCTTTAAAATGATAACTTAGTCTTCCTCATCCCATGAGTACAATTGAATGCAGTGAAAAGAGAAAACTAAGGTTCGTACACTATGGTGATTATGGTTTATATGACGATCTGATTATATGTATTTCTTACTGTAGGAATACTTATTAGTTATTTGTTGAAATTAGTATGGATTTAATGTTGTACACGATTTAATATGTTAATTACATCTTCAGTATTGTAATATTAAAATAATACATTTTTTTTATTTGTTTACGAAATGACGTGGAGAGCCTGAGCTAGTGCTTGTTACAGACTGAGATTTTCTATGGAGAGGACTATGTTTCTTTTGATAACTATACGCACAAGCTGCTTATATATTACCTACCCCTTGCTTCTTGGACCTCTTGTCACTAGTGTTAAAACTAACTAATAGGATAACTGCTGGCAACCTGATGTTGCGAAGGCTAGCTTCCCATTGGGTAAAGGCAGCCAAATCATCACCAAATTTTCAAATACAATTAAGGAAAATTTTTTTAAAACAAAGAAAGTTTTAAGACATATTATATTGAAATTATTTTTGAAAACGTCTGATCATATATGGATGAAGTATTAAAAGAACAATTTACCTACAGTTATTTAAAGGAAAAAAACACTTTATCCATGACTTTTTAAATAAATGAGAAGTCCAAAGCAGTACCATTATAATACCTGGAGGGTATCAACGAGTCTCAATGGTCTCTGGGACAAAACTTTTAAATGGTTTGGAAACTGCTGACTTGAATTAATCTTTTTAAATATAATATATATAATCACAGCATCTTGTTATACATTTATGTGTTGATTAGTATTAGGAAGGCTGAATTTTTGTAGAAGTGTTCACGCATTTGCGTGGAAGGAGATTAGAAAAACATTTAGAGAAAACCCCTTTCAGAACACTCGACCGGTATCGAACTCTGATCTCCCTGTCATAGGTAGTCTAGTCTATTGCGAGAGTAGCGCCTTAGACTATGCATCCAATGAAGTGGGTTCTTAAAATATACTACTGCAAGCTCATTTAAGTCTTTCTGTTAAATAAAAGAACTGAAAAAAAAATGAATCAAATAGAATAGCTGGAAGCAGAATAATAATCTAATTCTACACTCTTCTACTCTTTATCACATTCTAGAATACGGTATATGGTTTTAAGCAAAACATACGCTGAGTAAAAAAACCTTCCTTCCACCATCACGCCAGAGCCGGCACTGCGAGAGCAACAGTGCTCTCTATACCTGGAAGTCCCGCCTTCTTCCCCACCCCCTCCGTTGTGCGCATGCGCACAGTAGTCAAACACCATGCCGCTAGTACTGTGAAGCGGCAGTCTCATAAACATATTTTTGTATCTTTTTCATAAACTGGGGGATGGCTACTGAAGTACTGACATTAAGCTTAAGGAATATATATATATATATATAAGTACTACAAAAATAAAGAAAAAAGGACTCATTATATTAAATGTTATCGAAAATATCAAGTGGAAATGGGGGTGCTGCAGTTCCGTAGTGCCTATACACGAGCCGCCACTGTATATAGGCCTAGATATATTCCATTCACCGTAGGAATTGACTTCTGAAAGCCCTTTTTCCCTACCATAAATCTACTATATAGTAGGATATTGGTAGGAAAAAAGACCTCTTAGAGAGTAATTCCTACCTTGAATGGAATATATATGGCCTTTTGGTACCAGTAAGGTTTTTTTAAATAGATAATATTGCAACACACGTGGAGGTTAATTTCTCAACTACATATTTAAAATGAAATCCAAACTAGAGTTTTCACTTTCTTCTGACTAATTTCAACAATGCTTTCCCTGCTGCACTTTGAGTTGATATTAATTTAAAAAAATTAGAATGGTCTGGACTATTCCATATCTATGGGACTGCCCCATAGTTAAGAAGTTTTTCTTTATAATATCTTACCGAGGATTTAATTAAATATTAAAAGAAATATAAAGCAGTTCGATAAACTGTTAATTCAATTAATATGCCTTATATTTCAAAAATCCGTAAGGCCATGTGAGTAATTTATTGTGTATTGGGATTTTAATTTTGGTGCACTACCTACCCTGATGTTTGCGTGTTGAGTAATTATTATACTATAGAAAAGGAATAATCAGGCTAAAATTGTTTTGGGGATAGCGAGAGTGTATTTTTACGATAAAATGTCATTGATAAAATGTGATTCGTGAGTATTGATTATATGGAACATGATAATTATTACATGTACGTCATAGTGTTCTTGATTAAGCGTAACATTTACTTTGCAAGGCCTGATTTATACTGGCACACTGTCAACTTGGCCCTTTTATACTTGGGGATTTGATCCGTAATTATTTTATATTATTACGTTCTTTCTAGTTGGATTTAATAAATTTGGTTGGTTAAATGTATGTAATTATATAAAATGAAAGGTCATCATATGAAAATTTGTTTCAACTAATTTTATGACGCACCATTAGACAACGATAAAAGTGTCAGTGCTCCTTAGAAAACAAAACATTTTTTATATTCTTTTATCTTCTTAAAATTTTTGGAATATCAAGAACATTATCTTTTTCCACAGTAAAATTATAATATCTGAACTAAATGTTTAATTGTAGGCCTAAGTATCTTACTAGTTTGCAAATCTTGTTATAACAAAAACATAAAACAATATACTCTTAATTAAATTGATCAAGCTCATCATTAAAGTCTACCTACAAGTTTGTAATAAAAGTTTTGGTATTCATGTCCTAGGGCCTAGTAAAAAACAACAACACATGGACCGCTTGATTAAAAACACGTCCTATAGTCAAATTGGGTGACCTGGCGGTCTAGGGGTAAGGTGTCAGACTTCTATGCTGGCGGCCGGGGTTCAATCCTCGGTCCCGGCAAAGATTTATCTGATTACCAAACCCTTCCTTCACCTCTGACAAGACATCTTGTGAATGTGAGGAATGCCAGACCTCCCACCGTGGTTCGGATTCCACGTTAAACTGTAGGTCCTCCATTTCATCTCACAATCACCCTACCATTACACATTAGCGTAAGCGCGTATAACCCGAACGGGTAGTAAGACGCAATAATAATAATATAATCAAATTGCAAATGTGGATAAACTGTCTCCCTCCGCCCATTTAGGCCTATAGATCTTGTTTTAGGCAAGTTACCATATTTTGTAGCATTCTAATATCTACTAACTCTGTCATACATACCGTTTCTAAAGTCCAATTAGTAAGTTAGCCTACCCTTCAATATATAATTATAGCAATCAAACTATGTTCACCCCTTCTTCCTTGAGACAATTATTTAACTAGTCTAATGGTATGATCATGGATATGGTTTGTTAACTTTCCTTTCAGACATGAGAGTAACTTCCATTGTTATTGCAGATCACAGTAAATGCGTTTGCGAGACAACTGTGAGGTTATGGATACCTGCAGGTTATTTGGACCTATTCCACTGTAAATGAGTCTTGCCAGCTGTCACAGGCTACAGCCTTCACGAGGGGGTACCAAGATAGTGTGTCCGGCGAGGGAAACCTTCAAACCCTTTGCCTCATGCATCGTGGGGACCGCTCGGAGAGTCGGCTAAGCTCGGACAGGAATGGAGACAGAATCCGTCAAGTCGGGTCTGAGCGAACAGAGTTCTAGGGGTCGCAGATCCCGCAACCACACGCACCGAAGTAACAGGCTGTACTCCAATCGCAGCTCAAGGTACATTTTTAGAGTTTGAATAACTAACCTATTTAACATGGGGGCGGTAGCTAACGCCTGGCTCGTCCGTGTTTACATTCAAGAATAACTGATGGCATATAGCTCATATAAGCATATCATCAACTGTTTTCAACCTGGGGCAAGCTACTTTATTAACATGCCTTTGTAGGTGACCTGGTGGTCTAGGGGTAAGGTATCAGACTTCTCTGCTGGCGGCCGGGGTTCAATCCTCGGTCTCGGCACAGATTTATCTGATTACCAAACCCTTCCTTCACCTCTGACAAGACATCTTGTGAATGTGGGGAATTCCAGGCCTCCACCGTGGTTCGGATGCCACGTTAAACTGTAGGTCCTCCATTTCATCTCACAATCACCCTACCATTACACATTAGCGTAAGTGCGTATAGCCCGAACGGGTAGTAAGACGTGGTGCTAATAATAATAATAACATGCCTTTGTCTTCCTCTTTCCTTCCACCGTACTTCCTCGCTCACTCTCGTCTATTCTTCTCTCACTCGCACACTTGTTGTTACCGGCTCCTCCCATCTCTTTCTTGGTCTCCCTTCCACACACGTCGTCTCCGTCATTACAACATCCCTGTAAAAAAATTTTTCTAGTGTGTGCCACCATCCATTATCTTTTTTTAGTCCAGTCTAATTTACTGGTTATACACCCCACAATTCTTTTCTATTTAAGGAGTAGTCGTCATCGAAAAGGTGAGGATTCCATGGCCCCATTCCAGACCTCGGTGACGTTGACTGATGACAACAGAGATGGTCAAGAGGTCATCGAGGTGCAAATATTGCCACAGGTACATCAATTATACATTTTTCAACCATGTTGGGAATCGAACCCGGGACCCTTAGCTCAGTAGGCACACACGTTACCGACTGAGCTAAGGTGTTGGACAATATCTTGATTTATCAGATTGTAATCAAATAATAATAATTGTGCAATTAAACATAAAGTGAATTCAGTGGATAAAACTTTAGGAATAAACACAATCTATAATTTTTTTAAGCATAAATCACTAAACAAAAAGGTATTTAAATCTCAATTTGACATGAAGAATATTCTGTGTATTAAATTCTGTTTCACTTATAATTGAAAAGGGGCCTTGGCCCCTTACCCTAGTCCAGGTGGTTGTCACTAGGACACAAGGAACCTCACCAGGGGATTGTTTATTGCTTCAGGACGACAACTGGGGGGAGAACACGACTGCGGTGACTGGAAACACCTCGGAGCAGTCTGATGTGGAGGATGCGAGCCTAGGCTCGTGGCCAGGGGAACCGGACACCGGTCTGGGGTTCCTGTGTCACCGGTACCTCGGTTCCACCATCACCCTGGTGCTGTCGATGGTGGCCTTCCTCAGCCCGCTCACCATGGTGGTCCTCCCCAAGCTGGGGTTCTTCCCGGCGCTTGTACCAGGGTCGGCCGGCGCCCAGCAGCGGATGAGGCTGCTGTCGTGTGGGGCCGAATGCAAGGGCTTGCTGGTATCTCTGGCGTTTAAGCTGGCGCTGCTCGCCGCCGGAGCCTGGGGGGTCTTCCTCCGGCGTCCCCGGGCCACCATGCCGCGGATATTCCTCTTCCGCGCCGCCGTGTTAGTTCTGGTGCTGGTGTGCGTATTTGCCTACTGGCTGTTCTACGTGGTGCAGGTCACGGAAGGCGCGGTCCAGTCTGCCGTGGGAGGGGACCCCGTCGAGTACAAGGGTCTGGTGGCGTACGCCTCGAGTCTTGCAGACACGTTGCTGTTTATACACTACCTCGCTGTGGTTCTCATTGAGATACGACACCTGCAGCCCGCCTACTACATCAAGGTGCGTGGGCACAAGTCCTCCTTTATAAACTTTTGGTGCTGTAATAACTCTGCGGATTTATGGAACTCTAAAGTTCATGGCCGCCAGAACAAAAGCTTGCCATCCAATCTCTAATCTGGCTTATAATAATAATTATATATACACATACACAAACATACATTGTTTCTTGTACTCTATAGTACATCAAGCTCTCACTAGCATTATTAGAAGGTCAAGGTTCCAACCCTTACTGGGTATGTTGAGGGTAGGGGTTTATTTACTGTTTTCCCACTCTACCTCCACATAAATCTGGCTACATTTTCTCTCAATTATATCTTACTCATGTCTCCCATATTAGCTTAACTGTTAGGTATGTGTATTGCTCTCACCCTTGACCAAGTCCTCCCTGGTGACTGCCTTGTTCCAGGTGGTGAGAAGCCCAGATGGCGAGAGTCGCTCGTATGCAGTCGGTCAGCTCAGCATCCAGAGGACGGCGGTGTGGATCCTGGAGCGCTACTACACCGAGTTCCCGAACTACAACCCGTACTTGGAGCGGCTGCCCGTGTCCAAGTCGAGGAAGGCCGGCTCCAGCTTCAAGTTTTACGAAGTCGACGGCATCAACAACTCTTCCATGCAGGTCACTAGCACCCCAAATAACGGGTTCAGGCTGATTATAAAATTATTAATTGCTTGGCGCCTTGAACATTTGTAAACATGTAAACAATTTGGCAACATTGCACTGTAATGTACGTAATAGGGAAGAAACCCATCCTGAAAGGAGAGTTAGGTTTGGAATCTTCTTTGGTGGTTGAATGGTCCACAGTAAGGGTTTCTTTTCTAACTTATAACATTTATGAATACAAAATAAAAGTGTTCAAATTCCATAGGTATCAAGATGTTTTAACAAATAAACAATAGGAAAAGCTGAATGGAATGATTAAAACTAAGAAATATAGACCCAAGTTCTTGTGAAGTATTTACATTTAGGGATGGAACCCTTGATTACTTCAATTCTTTAAGATTCTCTTTTTCAATATTACAACTGAAATTGGTTTTAGAGTTTTAATACTGCTTATTGGTGATTCATACTCGTCATAATTATGAGAAAAAATTTAACAACCAGACCCTCAGCGTCATATTAACACTTTACTGAACTTGTGAATGCTAACATTTAGTTAGTATTTATATTTTATATCATTCCATTATATTTCTACTTCCTCTTAAGTTCATGATTTTTTTTTCAACAATCGAGATTTGAAGGGGAAGTGGAGGTTTGTAAAACTGTGGTTTTGACCCAACTTTACTTACAACGTTAATGCACACACTTACAGCAAAGTCAGTCTCGAGCGATGCTGGCCGCGCACGCCCGACGTCGTGATTCCAGCCACAACGAACGATTCTATGAGGAGCACGACTATGAGCGCCGCGTCAAGAAGAGGAAAGCGCGACTCATAACGGCCGCAGAGGAAGCTTTCACCCACATAAAGCGAATCCACAATGAGCAAGGTACACTCTTTTACAAAAATTAATAAACACTGACTTTCTGAAAGAAAAAAAAAACAAAACAAGTTGCTGCCATTTTGTATTATCCCTGTTTTTTAATGCTCTTTTGTTTCCTTGGCTTATTAATTTCATGGCTTGTTTAGAAGTCTTTACTTTATTTTATTTTATTACTGGATATGAGAAGCAGATACATTCGTCTTGCCTGCCGCACCAGTAAGTCTTGGCATTGACCTGATAGGTGACCCTAACATACCTGCACAGTTTTCAAACTGTGGGGCTCTTTTGCTACCCACCTCATTATTTTATGCTGGTCATGACGTGACTCTATCGCTATATTGAAGCCCAGTATTTGTTTGGTAAAGGTAGGCTGAAGGCAAATACGTTTGGGGGTTTCCAAACCTAGTAGCACTATCGGGTAGGATGTAACAGGGAACATGTGTGTTTAGTGTGAAATGTAGTTTTTCTTGATATTCAAATGTACCTCACATCATAATTTAACAGTAAAGATGTACCTTCTTCCAAATATATATTAAATCATTTAGCCACTGGTGAGATATTAGAAATATGTTCATAATAAATTAACATTTCACTCTTTTTTAAAATGTTTTGAAGATTCAAAGGTTACTCTGTAGACTTCAAAACAAAAGGGGTTTGATATATGACTTGTATATTTTGCCAAGCAAACAACAAATATTTGAACTTTTATTTGGTTTTTTTTAATAGACCCGATTTGGACTCTGTATTAAATGAAAGAGAGTAGTTTTCACTAGGACTGGGCAGATAAGCTCTTTTTCCAGATATAACCAGTAACCAATGCTGACGATTTTTTTTTGTTGCCAATATTACAAAAGTGTACAGAAACAATACTCAAAAACAAGAATTATATGATTTCGACACTTTATAGTTTTCATGATAGTAGTAGGTTTGTTTGATAAAAGTTTGAATTAAAGTTTTAAACTTTAAAGTTGTATATTAAGAAGAAGGTATAGGAAAGGTGGATAGAAATATATAAAAGGAACGAACACAATATGGCCTTTACAATGAAAAGAACACAGTTCACACTTTACATTGTTGCCGTTGGACAAATATACAACCACCTCATAAAGCGAAATAAGCTTTTCCTTATAGAAACTTTAAAGTTAGTCAGATATACACAAAATAATTAAACTATTTACAATTCACCTCGGTGGTGTAGTTGGCTTACACTTTGGTTTCATGTTGAGCTAGACTGCCGAGTACGGGGAGAGCAAGGTTCAAATCTCGGTCAGATTAATGGGTGGTTTTCCCTAAATGGTTTTCCACTCTCCCTCCATGCAAATATGGGTCCACTTCCTCTAAAATACAACCTTCCCAATTCTTAATCCATTAGCGTAATTGGTACTTAAGTGTATAACCCGAATGGGTTGTAAGACTTGCTAAAAAAAACTATTCACAACAGCGTTAAATTGGTAGTTTGACATTATGCTGAACATGCTCTAAGAACTGATCCCAGGGCATGCTGCCGACGTCACACACCGTGGAGAAAAGTAAAACACATGATTTCTGAACGTGGTTCTGTGCAGCCAGCCCCTAGAGTACGCCATAGCACAATAATGATACGTTATCTTGGACATATTCTTTGGTTTTGCTATGAGAATAAGTTAAAGTTATGTAAATAAGGGTGACCTGGCGGTCTAGGGGGTGAGGTGTCAGACTTCTGTGCTGGGGGGTCCGTGGTTCAATCCTCGGTCTCGGCACAGATTTATCTGATTACCAAACCCTTCCTTCACCTCTGACAAGACATCTTGTGAATGTGGGGAATGCCAGGCCTCGACCGTGGTTCGGATTCCACGTTAAATTGTAGGTCCTCCATTTCATCTCACAATCACCCTACCATTACACATTAGCGTAAGTGCGTATAACCTGAACGGGTAGTAAGACGGTGCTAATAATAACGTAAATAAATGTATTTATCAAGTGTTTCATAATTTGAAATAAGCCTTAAGGTAAATAAAATTGAATTTTTTTACTTTGTTTAGAATGTTGGTTTTGCTCTTTATTATAAAATAAAATATCCAACGCAGAATTAAAGAATTTGTGTTCACATACAAGAGACTATTTAAATATTATTATTTTCATGACTTGAGAATTTAAAATATATCTATAGATTTTGAATTAATGGCATAAAATATCTGCCTGATGAAAAACCGACCATCTTTGGCGATTGTGCCAATATTGGCCGATAAATCGAATTGATTATCGGAATTGGCCTGGCCCTAGTTTTCACCCCTCCCCCCTCCCTCGTAGTCGTGCATTCCCCCAGCCCTAGTTTTCACCTCTCTCCCCTCCCTAGTAGTCGTGCATTCCCCCGAACCTGGTTTTCACCCCTCTCCCCTCCCTAGTAGTCGTGCATTCCCCCGACCCTACTTTTCACCCCTCTCCCCTCCCTAGTAGTCGTGCATTCCCCCTCCGAGCAAGCTCATGTACATCTGGTCTCCACAGTATCATCCATCCCCATGGATCCCCACGAAGCAGCTCAAGCTGTGTTCCCCTCAATGGCGCGCTCGCTACAGAAGTACTTGCGCGTGACTCGCCAACAGCCTCACCACTCGGTGGAGTCCATCTTGGCCCACCTCGCCGACTGTCTCAGCCATGACCTCACACCGCGTGCCTTCCTCGAGCCCTACCTCGTTCCCGCGCCCGTATTGCAGGTGAGGACACATCAATGGTAATATAAACTTTATAGCAGGGACGGAATTATGTTTAAGAGCTTATCAGATTCGAGATTTGTAAAAAAAATCTAGAGTTGGGACAGATCCGAATCTCCAAATTACCTTCAAATCTTGATTCCTAAATTCGGCAAAACTTATCAACATTAGAGGAAATATATAATGTAATAATAGAAAACACAAATAGTAACTAAATGTTAACATTCTTTCCTATTATCTACAGTAGCCTCATGGCTTCTTTGGTGCTGACTGACAGCTCACAGCTGACTTCTGACAGTCAACATTTAGGTGTATACATAAATTTTGACTGTCAGAAGTGACAGCAGCTAAATACACGTTTTTGAAGATCATCTAGTTCGACGTAGGGATACGTAATTCGGTCTGGTGACTTTTTAAAGCTGTCAGTCAGCACCAAAGAAGCCATGGGGCTATTGTACTTATAATAATATTCATACATTAGGTTAAGAGTTAGATTACTGGACTGGGGTCTGGTTGTTAAGTTCATCCTATTGTTATAATTGGTTCTGAAACACCAATAAGCGGTATTAGAGCTCCAAAACAACTTTCAATTGGGGTGGGGAGGAGGGGGGGAGATCTGACATTTAAGTCTAAATTTGAAATTTTTCCAAATCCCCGAATATCTATTTCTTTCAAAGTTTTAAAGTGAAATTTGACTTGGAGCTGTAATGCTGCTTATTGGTGTTTCGGAACCAATTATTATTATAAGATTAACGGAACAACCAGACCCCAGTCCAATAATTTAACTCTTAACCGAAGGTATGCATGTTATATAATGAATGGATTATAAGAAAGAATGTTAACATTTAGTTACTCTTTATATTTTATATTATTATACTATTTATTTTATATTTCTCCTGAGGTTTATAATTTGTTTTCAAGATTTGTATTTTAATTTGGAATCCAGACTTGAGGGTAGAATGAAGATTCATATTTGAAGAAAACAAAAATTCTTTATTGAAGTGAACTCACAAGTCTTAAAATCTTTGCACATCCTCTTAGAATCGAGGGGAAATAATCACGTAAATACAGCAAAGTAAATGTTTTCTAAGATTTAAATTTAAAAACAAAATTTTTTGTTAAACTAATATTGACAACATTCCCTTTTTTGGAGTCTCCAAGTCGTTGTTTTGCTCCTTGTTGTGTCAGAACGAGAAGGAACAGAAGCGCGTACAGACCTGGGCTCTTATCTGCGAGGAGCTCCTGTCCAGACCTATCCGTCACGGCGTCACCTTCCAGCTCCGTCAGAATGACATATCATTGATCTGCCACGTCAGGGCTCTGCCCCACTTCAACATCACCGAGGAGGTCGTAGACCCCAAGTCCAACAAGTTTGTCATGCGTCTTAACTCGGAGACTTCTGTCTGATAGCTGGGAAGTGGGAGGGGGTGGTAGTCACAGTGATACCACTTCTCCAAAAAAAAAAGTTTTTGATGTTTACTTTTATTTTATGGATACTAATTTTTTTTAAATCAATGCACAACATACAAAGGTATAAAGAAAGATCTGATAATATAAAGCTAGATATTATCTAAAAGTAATTTTCTTATGAATACTGTTTTTTTATTCGACCAAGAAGTGAAATTAAACTCCTTGATTTATTGAGTGTACGGTTTAAACTTTGAAGAACTATATCATGGTAACTGCAAAGAGTTGGATTTGTCGATGCATCGTGGTTAACCCCTTGACGTATTTTGATGATGACTGCTAATTATAAGAATACCTCGACAGACAGATACAATGACGAAAAGGGCTCACCTAAACTTGTGTATAAAAATATTGTAAAGTTAAACTAAACTTTAATCCCGGTAATTTGCATAGTCGGGTTGAATGAAATGTCAAGGGGTTGAATAACTTTTACACAATTTTTTAGGACCTTACTCAAAAAAGGTTTTTGTAAAAATTAAATTAGTTTCAGTGTTTAAACTTGTTTCTGCATTGTACTTATCTTCATAAATTAATATTCCTTAAACGAAACACATTAAGCCCCCAAGCTTAGCTTGGAACACAACGCAAGCTCATGGTCAAACAACATTCGTGTTTATTAACTCCTTGTGTCCTAACAATGTGTTTTGCACATAATAGCAAAATGCTAACGCTATATACAATGTGTAGGACACATTACTTGTTTTGGCATTAAAGTTTTGTTAAGTTTCCTTGATAACACCAATCGAATGATGGGCGCAATTTAGCTATCTTAAACACATTTCACTTAGATTGTGTTTGTTTCTGATAAATATAATGTATTTCAATACAAGTGCAACCGTTTTTTGAAGAACCTGGTATGTGATGGCATTGCGAAAGAGGAAAGTTTTAAGATAAAAGAACAACAACTAACTCTTCCCCCATTCATCCCTCTCCGATATCTCACCAGCCAGCCATTTGGATCATACACATAGTAATACCATTAATAGACTAAGGATCGTCATCAGGGACACTGACTTTTCGCAAACAGTGTTTTCACCAGATGTTTGAAAAATCCATTTTGAAAGCACTAAATCTTGTTTTAACTCTAAAGAAATCATTATTATATATTTTTGAGTTCACAAAATAAAACATTAACGGTATTTATGTGAAAAATTGAAGTTTTTTCATGAAATTTTATTATTATTCATATTTTAAAACGAAATTCATGTTTTTTTTAGGCAAAATTCCGTTTGTTCGTTAAAATGCAAGTAGCATTAGCGTCCGTGTGGTTTTTGATTGCCGTAAAATTAGTGCAGGCGGGGTCAAGGTCGAATCTATGCAGCCTTTACCATCACTGTCGACCAATATCAAAGACAAGACAATATATAAACAGTGGACTCACAAAGCTAGATCATAATTTTATTCTCTTCTATGAAGACTTGAAAATAATGTATCCAAAACCCATGCGTTTATTGTATTCCGTTTCAAATCTAATGATAAAATATTTAGTATGTATTTATTTTGATTGTTTAAAAGTAATCAAGAAGTATTTTATTCAGTGGATTATTAAATTATATGTTATTTTTATTCACTTTCAGACCAAACAAAAAAAAATCGATATATCGAATTAATATTTTTGTGTTTTTTTGATATTCTTATCTTTGGTTGTTTGTGATCTTTGCAAGCCCTGGAGTTTCTAGATTTCTTTGTGATTTCATTGTATCTGTGTTTGTTATATTGAGTTAGAATATATTTTATCCGCCTTTATTTATGTTTTGATTTTATATTATATTTGTAAAAAAATATGTGTAGAAAAAGTGTTTCTCAGGATTTTCCTAGGTGTTTTAAAACCATTTTTATGACAAATATTTTGTTTATTTGAGAATTTTTATGACAAAATTCAGATTTTTTTTATGATGAAATCTCAAATATTTATTTACTATAATATATAATCTCTAAACATCATCATCATCATAAACTGTTCCTCTCACTTGCACACTTGCTGCTATCTGTTCCTCCCATCTCTCCCTCGCGGTCTCTTCCCTACATGCTTCATATCCATTAATCTTCTTGGAATCCTTTGTCCTTCCATCCTCAATACGTGTCCATACCGTCTCATCCTAGCTTCCTCTACTACCTCATGAAGTAAGGATGAAGAAGCTAAAACACAGAGAAAGTGTACCAGTATTTGTATAGAGGGAGACTTGGAAACCACCCTCGGTAGACTCGAACAAGATTCGCACCCTCATCTTCCTGCAATTGCGATTGTGGTGCCTCAAGATAATTTGAACTATTTGTGGAAAAAAATCTATCGGTTATTGTCTTTCATAAAATACATAACTTTTGTCATGCTCACGTTTGTAGGGATGTTTAAAGTTTTAAAATGTGAAAGCTGGAGGTCAAATCACCTTCGCTTAGACTTAACCTTCACAGTTTGGGAACAAAAGAGGAGATCTTATGTATACTATGAATACATTTGAAATATTTCACTAAATATAACAAATTCCGACCTACTATCATTTTCACGACAGCTTCTAACCAGCCAGTGATTAAATTACTTCTAAAACCCTAGCAGAGATAAATTAATATATTATGCTTTGTTTTTTTACATTAAACCTTTCTCGTTAGTGTTATATGTGACAACGCAAACCTTATCTTTGACTTTGTTCACATGTTCCAAGTGATTTGTGCACCCTCGTACTCTCTAGATTGCAGGAAGGATCTTCACTTTTAAACATGACTGCCCCTAGAAGGCACAGTACCAAGCCAACTAGGACACAAGGTGTTATATTAAACAATCACTGCGCGAGTCTTTATCATCTCAAGCTTTGGCTTTCAAATCTCTCCTTTGTATGGTTCGGATGTTATATTTCAACGCCAAAAGGATAGAAAATAGGTAATTGAAATAGTCTGATCTTATACCTTGTTTCAACTAAAAGGTCTAATTTTGTAAAGTTCTTTTTAAACAACAAAATTGGTGATTTCTATGGTTTTATTTGCGATTGGGCTTGACTGTTTTGTGAAGGATCACACATTCATCTCATAGTCATTTTAGGATCCTACCTATAATAAAGGGCACGCAAATGAACCCTCCAATACCATCAGTGTATTTATTTATTATTTTGATATTGAAGTAATTTTAAAAAATGGGGCGAATGTGGAGTGAGGTAAGGTTATAGGTGTGTTTCTAATTTATGTTTGAATTGGATAGGCTGACCTCTGGTGGTTTGTTGTGCACCAAATCTTAATACTCGTTTAGAGGAAATGTACCTACATTTGAGGGAAGGAAGAGAGGGAAACAGTTTAGAAATATACCACCAAAAGTACTATAGATGAGATATTTTAACCCTGTGGTCGACCTGCAGTCCTATCTATTGCAAGAGTGACCGATGCAGGCTATTTCCTTTGTTACTGTAGCCTCTTATGACTCCAGCATTTGTTTTTATCTAACAACTTAATCTTGGATTTAATAAGTTAGAAGGTAAATGGCCGCCAGAATGTAAGATGACCATCCAATCCCCGAGCTAATGTACAACCTCCATCAAATCTGTTTTCACGTTATCCCATCTACGTCTCGGACTACTAAGGGGTTTTGTATCTTCAGGTTTCCCAACTAAAATCATGCGTACACGCTTATCACCACATCTCGGTCCGTGTGTGCCTTTATTGTATTTGATATATTTATGGATAGAAATGAGCCATGAAGTTATTTACTGTGTAGTATGTAAATTTCTTTATTTTCCTGTTTGTTCCTATGGCAAGTGGTTTAAAATCGAGGCAAGTCTGTTGGAAAGCTCATTATATATATTGTGCTAATAATGTATTTTTTTAAACTTGACCCTTTTTGATTAAATGTTTATAGTGTCACTCCAACTTCAAAATTTTTCAAGTTGAGTGAAAATTGTCGCTTTTGCTTTTTCGTAATGGTTGTGTTCTCTTTTAAAGAACGTGTAACCTTACCTCACTCGACACGAGTCATTGTAATATTGTACTATATTTGTGTGTGGTTGTTTCTGTTTGTTAAAGTGGTAATATTTTATACTTTTTTATTTAAATATGTTATGTGTGGCACAAAATAAATGTATTTTTAATGTAAAATAATGTTTAGTATTAAGGCCCAGTGGTATAACATTATGTTTTAAAACATCAAATTTGAGTAAATTGTTAATCCATAAACTATCGAAGAAAATCGAATCGAGGAGGAGAGGGAAGGGGGAAAAAAAGTTGGTTGTCTCCAACACTCTTTCTTCTTAAGAAAAATTCACACAAATTAAAACTTACCAATTTCCATGCTTTAAAATATAATTAATGTAAAATAATATTTTAATAAATGAATAAGGATTAGAAGGCATATTCAGGACATTTACTAGTAAACAAGGCAGATCCACTAAAAAGCAAACTAAATTGAAGATAATCCTGACTTTTTTTTAGGTCGAGATGAAAGTATATTTGAGTGAAGACCCGTATTTTTGCAATTAAAAAAAAACTATTTGGTTGAGATAAATAAAATATGTTTTCACTTGATATTTTTAGTATAATTTCCCACACTTAGTTATATCAACAGGTTTTTGAATCTCTCATGAGCATTGTGAGGTTAGAACAATATTTTTCATTTTAATTTTAAAAATGTGCGGATTAAAATGAAGGGGTAGGCCATGTAAGACATGGTTAAATATCTTGTACAAATGTGTGAAAAAAAGAATCAAGAGTTTTAATAATAAAAGTGCATGTATGGATGTTGTTGAAACGAATGGAGTGTGGAGAAAGTTATTGACGATGGATTGAGTACAGAGTTGTGTTTTGAGCTGTATGCACACTTTCTTGCCTACCCAGTAAGGAATTGATGTGATTAGGTGTGTATGTATTTTCAAATTCCGCAATTTCAATAACACATTTTTAAGAACTGTTGATATTATCAAGTGTAGAAATTTAAATTTAAGTATATATGCAATATTTAATTCGGTTTATCCATGGGTGTTTTTTTGTTATAAAAACTGTAAAAATAACACTTGCCTTCCATCCCACCTTTAAATGTTAATTATGAGAATATTATTCATTTACTGTCCAATTTTCTTAGGAAAGGACTTTGAATACAATTGTATTTTGCTACGGTTGGTATTGATAATATATATCAAAAGTGAGAGCTGTAGAAGACATGAAATTAGATCTAGTGATTGTTCTGTCTTCCTATGGAAATTGGACTGTAGTTATAATTTGTCTCTACGAACTTGGCCTGATGTACAGTAAATGTTGAATGTGTGCTTTCTTATCCAGATTAAAGTTCGGAGTGTCCTTGTTCTAAAAGAGCAAGTATTTGAGACAGGTTGGTGACCAGTATTTTATTTATTTAAATGTGTGATTCCCAGCGAAGTGAGATCTAATAATTTAAAATATATTTATTGAACGTATGAATGAGTGGCTTCCCTCCAACGCACAATCCTGTATTTACACTTTACATCGACAAAACACCAAGTATCAATCAGCACAATTTACCTTAAATTTATGACTGTCTATATTATATACTTTCACCACTCTCTTATCAAGAAAATATTATTATTAGTAAAAATGTTATTCACCAGGAAGGGCGTAATCAGGGAAAATGATATATTTGGCTGTCTTGGGGAATAAAAATGTCTTTGATTTCATTACATTTGAATAATCATAAGCAGTTTCCAGACACTGGTCAGATATGTTTGGAACATAAGCCTCTCTCCTACACCCACCTGTCCCTTGGTCGTCCTCTATTCTCCTCACATGACCGTACCCCCGTATCATCCTATAGTCCTTCTCAAATATTTCCCAGCCTTGAATTCTGCTCCTTCATTACACGTTTCCACGTATCTATCCAAGTAGAATTTTTTTACACAAAGTGTACACGTTTCTTAATTCTATGGCATTTAGGGTATTTTGATTTTTTTTAAACATCTTTATCAAATTTGATATGAATTTTATTCAGGGAAATTTCATCGATTGTTCATCTTCAATTTTTGATCTTTCGTTTGTGAAAGTACTGTTTTTTTATCTACTTAATTTTTTTTTAAAAGTCTTCTTTATTTAGACAATGAAACATTCTTCAGAATCTCTTAGCAAATGTAGATGATCAAGAAAATATAACAAATGCACCTCAAACCAATACATCATTTAGCCCCGGTGTGCAACATCAAAGTTAAGGTAGTTTAAACCTTAAATTTATACTTAAAATGATTGTCTTATTTCATTTTCTTTGATGCAAAATAAATGTGATTTGAATAGGTATTTTCAAGCGACCTTCCTTGATATTTAATCATTCATAGTCTTTTAACACTTTTGAATTTTAAAAATAATCAATATATATTAATGCTCTTGCTACTCTGTTTGGTGGCCTCATGCTTACAAATTTTGAATTTGTTGGCATATTCTTTGACTAATTTGTTTTATGGACATTGCTCTATTTTACGGTCGAACCATTAAAAAGATTTTTTTTCCAAAGCAATTTTTATATTTCTTTTAATTCAAAATGTAATATGAGAAAAATACCAATCTTTACTTTGATAGCCAGCTTTTTAGTTTTCAATTACTAATATTTGCCTAGACTTTTTTTTATTTTTCAGAAATTGCAGAGGTGTTAACATAACAAATAACAGATTGTTTGGATTAACGGTTTGCAAAGTTAACATTTTCAATATAAAGCGAACTCAAATCGAAGATGTGAAATATTCTCGAAGCTGTGAAGCTGAATTGAAATTCAAATATTTTGTGTTAAATGTATTACACAATATTGTTTGTAATATTTAGTTTTATTATGATAAATTATTATTATTATGAAGTGTAGTATTACGAATTAAGTATTTTATCTGTCAATATATTTATTGGTGAAAGCTTCATAGTTGTGCAAATTTGAAGCTGGTTTTTCAAAGTCAAGTCAAAGCTTTCCATACTTAAAGTTTGGATATTGAAACTTAACTATATATTATTTTGTATAGGGAAAACCTAGCTTGAATATTAAACAACAAAATTAAATATTAAAGGTGTGAAACACAATATTTGTATTAATGGCCAGTTAAAGTTATATAAATGGTTTAATGTTACTAATTACAAATGTGGACACTTGCTACCTTAAAAATATTCTGAATTGATGATTTTTTTTCCCCCTTAAAGTTTTAGATTTGAATTTGTTTTAGAGATTTTATAATTGAAAGATCAATCCATACCAAATCATCTGATTAAAAAATAAAATGTATTTAGTTTTTTGTAACAGAGTATTATATATAACATTTGCAGAGGTGAAAATGGGAGTTATTCTATTTTTTTAAAGGGCCATTTTTTTTGGACGCATCGGCTAATTTCGCACTTTATATAGGTTTGCGGGAACTAGGATAGGAACTAAGGATATGATTTGCAGACCTCAAAACTTTTTAAACAAGTAAACATATATGAAGCTTATACCCCTCACAAAAACTTGAAGGAGGGTCTTTGTTTTTCAGAACTTTCATTTTCAATAAAATTTTTTAGCCATTTCCTTAAATGTGAGTTTCCCTAAATATGATAGAGGCATAAAATATAGTATGTTTTATTTCATCTTGATATTTTTGAAAAAAAGTGCAAAATTGGCCGACACATCCGAAAAACGACCGCTCAAAGAAAATAGACAATTTAAAAAGTAAAATCATTCCCATTTCCAACTCTTCAAATGTCATAAGAGACTATCACAAAAAAATATAAATAAATACATTTTATTAGTAACTACCAATAGATGGTCTGAAATAGAATGACCCTGAAATAAAGAATCGCTAAGTCCACAAGTCTTATGGTCAGAATATGCCAACTCTTAATATTATTATTATTAATTTGAATTTCACATGCTTTTGAAAAAATTAACGTTCCAGTGTCATGGAATCACAACTATCGAACAGTATTCTAGGCATCTTGAGATGCAAAATTGCACAAAAAAGATGATACATATGTGTATATTTGTGTTAGGATATAATTGTGTTTGTAATGTGTGTTTTATATAGTAATGAGTGTAGCTTTTGTATTTTACTCATATCGAAAAATGTCATTTTTTAGACTTAAATTTTTCTGAGATTGTAATAAATAAGTCTAATAGCTACTACGTGTTTATTGTTTATCACACCATCTCAATACCTGTTTGAGCTAAGCCTATATGCATGTGTGTTCATTATGAGGAAGGTTGAATTTAGAGGAAATGTACTTCCATCTGTGTGCAGTGTAAGTGTAAAACCATTTAAGAAAAAAAACAAACAATTAATACACCTGATAGGAATATGAACATGATCTCCTCGTCATCGGTAGTTTTAGGTTTAGTGGGATTGCCGCTTTTGACTATGTGACCACCGAAACTGGTCTGGTCATATATGACATCTAAATACATGGATCAAATCTTGAACCACTTGCTTGGTTCATTTTTAAACATTTATTTGAACAATTTGTTAATTTACAATATTATATTATGTTGTTTTTACATTATTATTATTATTTATCACCGCGTCTTACTAACCGTTCGGGTTATACGCTTTGTTTTTACACATTTCTACGTATCATCAACATTTTCAAAAGAGATGATACCTCTTTACTCGAAAGGCAAACACACTACCGATCAGAATAAGGTTTCAAGTAATAACATAATGAAAGTGAAAGCATTATTTCAAATTTGAACCATGTTTTTCATTTCAAATGTTGGAATCTAACAACACTGAATCGTGGGACTGCACACTTCGCGGAGGGTCGAGTATTCTCCGGATATAAAACCACCATATTTGCACTTTCCTTACTGTTCTGGTTCGACAAATCATCAAGTTCTTCTTCTTCCTCTGATTTATCATCTTCATCAACATCTTCGGGATATATCACCTCCGTTTCCAAGTAGTCACTTGGATCTGCCGCGCTGCCGGAACCTTCCCCTTCTACGTCCGAGTGTGTGTCTCTCGGATAGAGCACCTCGGTTTGAGTCTCGTTCACATCGACTTTCGACTTGAGAGCTGGTTTCCCCACCCGTTTGTCGGCAATCTTCCCTCGGGTCACCGTGAGACTTTCGAGGTACACTATCTTACAGTCCCTCTGACGCAGACGATCTTCCAAAACTTTGATTTTCTGCCGTAGTTCCTGTATTTCCGTCAATGATGACAGCGGTTCCCAACTCTGGGTGGCAACTGTCCTTGTTGAACCGTCGTCACATTCTTCAGTGGCTTGCATCCACAGGTGAGGAGCTTTGCCCTCAACCTGAACATAGAAATTTGGATTTGAGATTCAGATTTGTAAAATAATGGATTCAACCCTTATATTTAAATAATCCGTTAATATTGTACAAGTTATGTTATATATTATTATGCTATATCATTGCTGTATTTTTAAAAACTCTTCTATACCAATAGGACACGGAGAAAATGGTCTAAAAACAAAAATATTATGGATAGACCTACCTCTAATTTTATTCGGAGGTTTTGTTGGTCATTTTTGTAATCATTTTCACATCCAGGGATCAACGAGTAATTAGGACAGATAGGCTCGTTAGACGATTCTTCTTCTTTTAGCAAATTATTGGGTTGGGAAGGTCTAGACTTGTCATTTTCTTGCTTAAACCTGAGGACATAATTTCAATGTAAATATGATTAGGCCTGTTATTAATAATTACATTAGTGTGTTATTGTAAACAATATGTGGATCAACCCGTGTATGACTAACTTGGCAGTGATGTGTGGGACAAGTTAAGCTATGGAAAAAAAATAGAGTGAAATGTAGATTTTTATTGTAAAAATAAATACAATTTTGGAATGTATAATGGGTAGCATAGCTAAGTGGTAGTGAGTCAGATTTGATCAGAGGGGCTGAAATTATTATTATTATTATTATTATTACCGCGTCTTACTACCCGTTCGGGTTATACGCACTTACGCTAATGTGTAATGGTAGGGTGACTGTGAGATGAAATGAAGGACCTACAGTTTAACGTGGAATCCGAACCACGGTGGAGGCCTGGCATTCCACACATTCACAAGATGTCTTGTCAGAGGTGAAGGAAGGGTTTGGTAATCAGATAAATCTGTGCCGGGGCCGAGGAGGGCTGAAATTCAATCCTGGATAAGCGCAATGGTGTTTTTATCTTTCTCGGGGGACAAATGTTAGTGCATTGTCAGTTTTCATTATGCCTATCCTTGTCCTATTGTTTTAAGTCCCTACTTGCAAGTAACGGTGGTACAAAAAATTCTTTACCTTTTTTTAGGTGGGGTCCTGTAACTTTTGGTTGGTTTTCCCCTTTTAATTTGCGAAGAGCTTTGAGTGTTAGTGTTGAGGATCGACGGACAAGCACCTCTCTTTAGTTTCCTCATCCTCCGTAGGCTGAGGCGGGGACTCTTGAAACCTCAAACAGGTTTGGTGTGAAATGTCTGTGACAAAGTTGGGAATAAATTGTACTTTAGTGACTGTAAAAAGAGGCAGTATCGTGTTTGAAATATTGCACAGGACACTTAAGTGTAATTTGAGCACTTCAATAGGACTGTATATATTATCATGTCTGGGATTTATTTGGCCTATTTTGGTAATATTTTATTCTTTCCCTTAAAGACAAAGAACGTTACATTTGGCCTGTGTCGTCATCGTGTCCCCAAAACCCCTACCCTCGATAAAACTTGAGGAAAAATTTGAATTATACTATTTTATAACCAAACCCTTTTCAATGTGGATGAAATAATCTTTTGGCCCTATCTCTCCTGAATTACATAATCTAACCTCAAGAAATGTACCAATCCACAATAATAATAATAACTAGAAACTGACCTGAATTACCCAAACCAATATGAGATCTAATGAACAGGAAAAAAAAGTGAAAATAATTTATCTTTCTTTTAACCGGCTGGTTAAAATAACATATTACCCTATATAAATCTTAGCTTTATATCCTCCAAAACCAAAATATATTTTGAGATTTTGATTTAAAAGTTAATACATAGGCCTAATAGTTGTTAAAAATTACCCAAAGAAATACGAATTCTGTAACGACTTTTAAACAAGATTGTACCATTCTTCTACAGAATAACGCTGTCTTAGTGACATAATAAGCTATATAATATTTGTTTTAGTGCACACCTATTTCAAATTAATATTGTATTGCGAATCCTAAGACAGCAGGAGTCAAAGATTAGTAGATAGTCCAGAATAGCCAGCTCAAATTAACTAAATATCACTAGACTCTATCTAAATAATCATATTTCCCACTAGAGTTTCAGAATGTTTAAAAAAACTTTAAAATATATTGCGTACGTGTCAATAGTGGGGAAATTAGAATATTAATAATATAGATTCTAGGCTAGTCAATTCATGCTTCTTGATCTTCAACACAACTTTTTTTTTAGCGCCGCGCCTTTCGGGGTATACGCCTAAATAAAACAATAAAACATGATAGGTTTATTTATGTTGAACGCTGTTAAGCGTAATACACTAACTTATCAATAAAACAAGGAAAAACCATATTAAGAAACACCAAATATAAAAAAAAAATTGATTCCCTGTTGATTTATGAGCACCTTGCCTTTTATTTCCAAGGCGAGTAAATTTTAAATAATCTTGTTAACATAATATTAACTATTCAATTCAAACGCAGACTTTTATTTATGTCTTTAATATACTGTTGTAGTGCAACATATGATTTTGAAAAGTTGCAAAGTTGTGAATACAAATCTACTTTTACAGCTAGCTCAATGAAGTGCGCTAGACTCCCGAGAAAAACAAAATTGGAAATAAAAGTTTGGTAAGGGCAAATAATAAAAATGAACAATAAATTAAATTAGTAATAAAATTATTAAATATGAAAGATAAACCCTCCCAGACTTGTGAGCTTCTTATTCGCATCCTTCTAATGGAAGGACACGTAAGCTCCCCCCGCACTGGTGACAAAGTAAATTAACAATGTTTTATTAATTTGTGCCACTATTGGCACCATATAGTAGCCATTCTAACGCTTCGTGAATTAAAAGCTAACATTACAATACAAAGTGACGCATAGTTAGCAAAGTCAAATATAATCTTTTGTTATTCCATTGACCATATTTATTTGCATTTTTTTGTTCAATTCATCCCATTAATATATTTATTTATGATTAGAAACAATAAAAGTATATAATGATATTATTGTGTGGGACTAAGAAAATAATATAAGTTTTTGAAATGTGTCGCTTGCTGGTGGGCACATCGAGAAACCCCTTTGACGTGTCGTTGTGCAGCTATCTTACGAGTTCTAGAGTCAGATATATCAGAATTAATGTTCACAAGATAACTTTACAGTCTACATGTTATGTAAAGCACAATCTGGAGAAGTAAGATAAAGTTAATTTTTATCTTTGAAAAAATATCAATGGTAAAAAGAGGAAAATAATTTGGGGTCCTCAGCCAGCAGTGGGTCCAAATACATTATAATTTATAAGAAAGGCCTACATGAAGTGACTCAATTTAGACCTAAAACTGACCCTCTTTTGTACCAAAGGCGTACCATCGGCAAATAATTGTGCAATTGCTGGGGACAGTGACCACACGGTTTTAAAAGCAACTTATAAACTTATAGAAAAAATGGCGAATGCAAATGAATTGAGATTTTAAATGTTAAATATTAAAGAAAACAAGATCTTATTTCTTCAACATTAGCGCTAATGCGTTTGACAGAAAATTTAACACTATTTCGAATTTCGCCTTACCCCTAAGAACACAGACCATGGTAGCACAGGTGTTGGAAATGGTATTATGACATGAATTAATGGTTTTCATATCTTATACATATTTAAAACTCAAAGCAAAATTGTTCATGATTATTTGTTCATTCTTGTAATTGATAGTACAGATCATAATATGTATAATTTGTTAGGAAGAAATCAACAAAGTAAAACAAAACATTAAAGAACATTTAGATGGCATTGCCCATCTTCTTTCTGGTCAAGGATCACCTACTATAAACGCTCTATTGAGTGGATGAAATTACTCAAGTCCCAACGACAGCACGTGGATGGTTGTATTTGTCTTTGATGGTTGCTAGGCTGCAAACTATTTTTTTAATAGTGTTTTTTCAATATTCGTGTAATTAACTCTACAACTTGTAAAATAATTTATTGTATGCATTCATCTTCTGAATAAATTGTGTTTTTTAGAATATATAAGTTTAATACTAATATGGAAGATCTAGGCGAAGAAGTGAGTATATTTAAAATAATTGTTTACTTGGAGAAATTTATTCACCAAATTTCCTCTTACCCATATCTTAGACTTGAGACTTCATAATTACAATTTACACAAAATCCTTTTTTTTGGTCGATACGTTTAGCACCCACCCAATTTCTTTAGTTGAAGCTCATAATTTTTCTGTTAATAAATTCCTAACCTTACTTCCTTCCTTCATTGTCACTTTGTCAAACTTAAACCCAATTAAATACATAATTTTATTTGCGTATTTATTGATCTAGCCATTGTTTGTATCATTTACTTCACACAGAGGTGCAAACTTTACCACTTTGCACATTATTATAACATTTTGAGTAGACTACATCAACATCACTAAGACTACAACTTGCTTGTGTATGCGGCTTGTTGGTGAGGAAAGCTGACTATAGCTCTTGCGAATCTGGATTGATCCCAGATTACACCTCTAAGGGAATGTTTTGAGTCAATATTTTCAAATTACTGCCCCTGCCGTTGTTACTATTACTAAATTAAATATTTCATCTTGTTTGCAAGTAGGCCTATATAGCTTGTTATTTGGTGTTAAGTTTTACTGCCTTTTACATATCTAGTTGGTAAGTGTGAGGATGGTGTCATATACTTGTGCATACGTTTAGAACCAGCCTGAGTCTAGCTTCCACTATGTAACCCCGATTCAGATACAATCATGTCTTTAAAGAATGTCTGCTAGGTCTCAATATTATTATTTTTTATGTGAAGACTAATAATTGTTTTTATTATATCGATTTAATTGTTTTTATTAATTTGTGTTTATTCCAATTCGTTCAGAGCCAATTTGTCGTTGATGAAGTGAGTACAATCATCAAAGAAGCCATAGAAACATCTATAGGAGGCAATGGCTACCAACACAACAAAGTTAACCAGTGGACCTCATCTGTGGTGGAAGCATGCTTGGGTGCCCTGACCAAACTACAGAAACCGTTCAAGTACATTGGTAAGCCTTCATGAGGGGGAGAGCAACTTAATGGTACAAACTTTGACAGCTTCGAGCTTGTTTTGATATTCTATACATGTGACATCTGGTACTAACTTATTTAAAATAATAATGGGTGATGTTATAAGTTACCTTAATTGCAATTGTGTTAAATGACGTGAGACATATTCCCAGAAAAAATTTTGTAACTACAGCTGTGTTCTGTCAGTCAGCACCAAAGAAGCCATGGGGCTACTGTACACATCCTTAACCGATAGGCCCAACGGGTAGTGAGACGTTGATAATACTAGCGGCACAAGGTCACGAGACTTAAGGAAATACAAACACGCACACACCATCAGCATTACCGCCAGTCCAACCATCAGTACTGCCGTTACATGGTCAGTATTTTTTAAGACCGACAGTTTTTAACTTATCGTGTTGGCTTAATAATAGTTCTATTTTGGCAAATTTGTGTTCCAGTGACTTGCACCATCATGCAGAAGAATGGCGCGGGGCTCCACACAGCCAGCTCTTGTTTCTGGGACAACAGCACGGACGGAAGCTGCACTGTCCGCTGGGAGAACAAGACCATGTATTGCATCGTGTCTGTGTTCGGACTCGCCATTTGAACATGTTGAATCGCACTCCACCTCGTTTTATTGACAATTATATTATTGGTTTCGATTAATTCTTTAGGATGTTATAACTGTAACATTATACCATATTCTTGTATATTTATTTTTTACCTTTGCTTTTGTAAATCTACTAAAGTTTGGTTAAATTGTATAGCATTTAAAATAATAAATTGTACAGGCTTTATTTCATAGCACTATACTGTATAATGATGGATTTTTTAAAATAAAGTTGTTAAAGCCAAGTGTTTTGTAAATATTTTACGAAACGATCTTACTATAAAAATATAACCAAAGTCAAAAGGCTATAGCCATCAAAGACATAGCATTGTCTTAGGCTAAAACCACCACAGACATAGCATTGTCTTAGGCTAAAACCACCAGATACATAGCATTGTCTTAGGCTTTAGCCACCAGACATAGCATTGTCTTAGGCTAAAACCACCAGAGACATAGCATTGTCTTAGGCTATAGCCACCAGAGACATAGCATTGTCTTAGGCTATAACCACCAGAGACATAGCATTGTCTTAGGCTAAAGCCACCAGAGGCATAGCATTGTCTTAGGCTTTAGCCATCAGAGACATAGCATTGTCTTAGGCTTTAGCCACCATATACATAGTATTGTCTTAGGCTATAGCCATCAGAGACATAGCATTGTCTTAGACTATAGCCATCAGATACATAGCATTGTCTTAGGCTATAGCCACCAGATACATAGCATTGTCTTAGGCTATAGCCACAAGATACATAGCATTGTCTTAGGCTATAGCCACCAGACATAGCATTGTCTTAGGCTAAAGCCACCAGACATAGCATTGTCTTAGGCTAAAGCCACCAGGCACATAGCATTGTCTTAGGCTAAAACCACCAGAGGCATAGCATTGTCTTAGGCTATAGCCATTAGAGACATAGCATTGTCTTAGGCTTTAGCCACCAGATACATAGCATTGTCTTAGGATATATGCACCAGATACATAGTATTGTCTTAGGCTATAGCCATCAGAGACATAGCATTGTATTAGGATATAGCCATCAGAGACATAACATTGTCTTTGGCTATATACATAAGACACATAGCATTGTCTTAGGCTAAAACCACCAGAGATATAACATTGTCTTAGGCTATATACATCAGACACATAGCATTGTCTTAGGCTAAAACCACCAGACATAGCATTTTCTTAGGCTATAGCCATCAGAGACATAGCATTGTCTTAGACTATAGCCACCAGAGACATAACATTGTCTTAGACTATAGCCACCAGAGACATAGCATTGTCTTAGGCTATAGTTATCAGAGACATAGCATTGTCTTAGGCTATAGTTATCAGAGACATAGCATTGTCTTAGGCTATAGCCATCAGAGACATAGCATTGTCTTAGGCTATAGTCATCAAAGACATAGCATTGTCTTAGGCTATAGCCACCAGATACATAGCATTGTCTTAGGTTATAGCCACCAGAGACATAGCATTGTCTTAGGCTATAGCCACCAGAGACATAACATTGTCTTAGGCTATAGCCACCAGATACATAGCATTGTCTTAGACTATAGCCATCAGATACATAGCATTGTCTTTGGATATAGCCATCAGAGACATAGCATTGTCTTAGGCTATAGCCACCAGATACATAGCATTGTCTTAGACTATAGCCACCAGAGACATAGCATTGTCTTAGGTTATAGCCACCAGACATAGCATTGTCTTAGGCTATAGCCACCAGAGACATAACATTGTCTTAGGCTATAGCCACCAGACATAGCATTGTATTAGGCTATCACCATCAGATACATAGCATTGTATTAGGCTATAGCCATCAGAGACATAGCATTGTATTAGGCTATATCCATCAGATACATAACATTGTCTTAGGCTATAGCCATCAGAGACATAGCATTGTATTAGGCTATAGCCACCAGATACATAGCATTGTCTTAGGCTATAGCCACCAGATACATAGCATTGTCTTAGGCTATAGCCACCAAGACATAGCATTGTATTAGGCTATAGCCATCAGACACATAACATTGTATTAGGCTATAGCCATCAGACACATAACATTGTCTTAGGCTATAGCCATCAGAGACATAGCATTGTCTTAGGCTAAAGCCACAAGACACATAGCTGTATCATATATATATATATTATATAATATTTTTATCTTATTATTTAATATAAAAATGCCCAGTAAAAACGTCGTTGCGGCTGCTTGCGAGCATGCACCAAGCTATCCAGACATACTCTGGGGTTTATATCTGTTCACAGGGTAGTTTGTGGTAGGGATAACACATTGTGCAGGAATTGTTAATCCATGTATGAAATAATGCCCATTAAATAAATGATAGAACTGTGAAACGTGTATTTACAAATACTTCAGTTTGTGTTAAAATTGTAGAACATTTAGTTGTTCAATTACACATTAATTTTCAATAACAGTCTGATGAAATTAAAGTGCTTATTGTATTTAAATTGCCTTGTGGCTTTATAACATAAAATAGTGCCTATAAATGATGTCTCCATGAAAGGATTGGATACAGATGATCCATCTATAATTTATATCTAACATTCACTTAGTATGTTAAAAGATTTATTAAAATTCAGCTTAGTTGGAATCCATTACTTTGTAAGTAGTTGAAGTCTCAAGTCTTGTCCGAGATATGACAGATCACCTGTTTTTGCTCCACACGGTTTTGAACCAGTGTGTCATAAGGAATATTTGGTCTGAAGGTACTTACGCGTGGAGAACTCCATCACAAGGCATTGTAATAATGGTCCAGTCTTACAAGTTATGGTGTGAGGATCTAGTCGTGACATCTTTCTATGCTGAAACTTATATAAATGAGGCAATCATTAACTCTTTGTCCATTGGCAGCAGTGTAAAGTGTGAACTGTGTTCTTCTTTTCATTGTAAAGGCCATATTGTGTTCGTCCCCCTTTTATATGTTTCTATCCACCTCTCCTATACCTTCTTACAAAAATAATATAAATGAAAGTCAGTTATTTTTAAAATGGCTGTTAAACCAATTTCTCAAATTGTTAACTTAATAGGCCATCTCTATTCTCCTGTTGGGATATTCTGGTAAATTGCAGACTTATTAGCTATAAAGATACAGGGTTCATGAAATATTTACTAGTTTAGTTAATGATATAACTCAATAAGGAAAACCTCTTTTCGCTTTATGAGGTAATTGTATTATATTTGGAAGAAGGTATAGGAAAGGTGGATAGAAACATATAAAAGGTGGACAAACACAAACACAATATGGCCTTTACAATGAAAAGAAGAACACAGTTCACACTTTACACTGCTGCCAATAGACAAAGAGGTAATGGTTGCCTCTTAAAGAAAATTGATCGTCACCACCCAATCCCCCGACTTAGGTTTCATTCTATCGGAACTCCTCAGGGAGGAGTGTGAAACGCGCAATGCAACCTCCTAAAAGAGAAAACCAAAAAAACATAAGGGGAGAAAAAGGAAAATGGTAAAGAATGATAGGACACATAGTTAATGTAATGCTACGACATTGTGAACTATAGATGACACATAATATATATGCCATGTGCCCAGAAGGTTCAATAACAAATTGTTCTCCCATCTTGTGGACAGAACAGAATTTTTTTTGTGTGTGGATTGTCACTGGACACTGAATATTGTGGGGGCATGTCATTAATCACACGGCAATAGTGATATAAAGTTAACTAATTAGATTTTTAATATGGAAGTTGTGGTGATTGATCTGGAGAAAGTAACTAAGAATGGCCATTGTGAAATGTATCCTACAGGCAATCATATTGTGGATGGTGAGGTAATTCTAAGAATCCGTAGCCACTACCCCATTAACTGACTAGAGAACAGGACTGTGGTGAGGACAACGGTGGACAAGTATAGAAGAGAAACAATGGAAATGTGTAAGGAGCATTTTTAGTCGATAAATATAAGGGGGAGGGGTGGTGGTAGTAGTATAGTAATGTAGTTTATGTATGGGGTAATGAAGATAGGGGAAGGATTTTCTGCACATAGGACTGTGTGAAAAATTAAAGGGGGAAATATCATCGGGTGGGGGGAGGGGGGGGGTGCAATTCTATGTTCCAATATTGCATCAGAAACCTGGATAGTGAGGGACAGAGATAAGAGATTCTGAGGATTCTAGTAATGGAGGCCAAGAGAAAAACCCACGGACAGGTGGCTGAAGAATGGATTCACATTAAATTGGCGGCTCGGTAGGAAGATGGAGGAGTAAATGGAGAGGCTTAGGTTAGACCCCGGCAGGAAAAGTTCTATAATGATGATACATTGGCCGGGTCTGTTTGGAACACGAGTTTCTTCAATGTGTTCTTTCTCTCATCTGCGCTTCCGTCAGCCTCCTGTCTCTTTATAGGCAATTCAAACATACTAGTGTTTTTTTACCAACGATAAATAATGATATAAATAAACATGGCCCAATATTTACTCAAGTGACCGGAGAATATCATAATTAATGCAAAGAAATATAAAAATTACTGGGTCATATGAGCTTTGAATTATTACATGTGGCTTCTTCAATTTAAGTACATAGGATACTCTTTCCATATAAACAAATAAATCACATAAATATACAAGTTTCATGGACTAAGTCTTTATTAGCTGTTCTTTGCATTCCTAGAATATCTGAAAAGTTTACATTCGAAAAAAAAAACCAGCATTTCTTTCCACAACAAAAATAAAAAATAGTTATCGACTTACAGAACTTTTGTTTTTACTAAACTACTCATAAATAGGTCACAACATGGAGGCTTTAACAAGGATCCAAAAAAAATTATCTCTCACACACACAAAACACTTGTGGATATTATATATTCACAAAATTATTTCCAGAATCTTAAAAAAATACAAACAACTTAAAAACTAAATAACTAGATCATGAAAAATTAGTAAATATGGGCTGAACCAGGAAACTGTCCAATAAATTTCTCTAAGCTCTGGATGTTTTCGTCAAGGCCAACCTAGCAAGTATAGCATCATCCTCAACAATTATGCTATAAAATCAGAGCCCATGCGAGGTTTATTATGTTATAAAAAAATAACATATGCAAATTAACTTGGAGATTTCTCATTCAAATCAAAACGAACAGTTGGTAGAAGAAAAAGAAAGTATAATGTGTGATATTTTAGGAAATTATAAAGTTATTTGCGGAGATAGTAGAAGAAGGAAAGGTGGGCTCTTAGTACGTTTAATTAGTCATTATTTCTAGTATTTAGCTTAAAGATTCTTATTAGAGGTGTATATATACAAATGAATGAACTTTCAGATACTAAAATAGGTTCTTTGAGTCAAAATCTAGCACTTTTTAAAAGTTGAAATGATTTAACTAAATTCAGCCAAGACACAGATCAATTTGTAAACAACATCAAAACTTGTTTATATGTGAAGACTGAAAACACGAGTTATTTTGTTTTTATCTTATGCCCAAGTTACCAATAAGAAGTTTATCTGGTCATAACCACAAATAAAAATAAGAACTATTTATTATCTAAACAATACATTGGTCCTAATTGCACACTTAATAGTCTTCTAACACACATTCAAACATTTTCTTTCAGATTCTTTTACAGATTGTATGAAGAACGGACCTCAAGAAAAGGCGCAGTTTTTTAAGAGCCCATTCCAAAGAAGTTGATCAAAATGTGATAGACAACGAAACACCATTTATTTTGAAAATATTAAATGATACTTAAGGAATGGCAAAATTATTACATAAATTTCTCGAGATATCACTGATACATGAGATACATATTATATTTCTATAATTCTTTTCAATACTCATAATTATACAATTTATAAATATTTTACAAGAGATAAGTTAATATCATAAATGGAATACATACAAATCGTCCCATTTTTTTAAATTATTTATTTTTTTAGAACAAACACCAAAAGTGATATTTCTCGACAATCACAAAAATTATTTTGTAGAACACCTTGTGGCTTGCATTACGCGTTGCGTATTTTCCCTGGGACGTAATTCTTGTCAATAACGGGCTCTTGCAGAAACATGTGTAAACACTTTTCGTTCTGAGCCAGAGGGTGACCGGCAATCCTGTACACACAGAGACAAAATGGCGGTCAAATTACCCCCCACCAGTATTTGAGACGTCTCAAAAAGGGGATCAAATGTTGTCTGAAGCAGAACAACTTTCACCTTGACCAAGGTGAGGTTATAAATTAACAAACCAAAGCTTTGCTTGGGGCGGGGGTTAGGCAACTCAAATGTTTTGAACTGCTGAACGTGTATTAATTAATAGTGAATTTGGGTGACCTGGTGGTCTAGGGGTAAGGTGTCGGACTTCAGTGCTAGAGGTCTGGGGTTCAATCCTCGGTCCCGGCACAGAACCATACCCTTCCTTCACCTCTGACAAGACACCTTGTGAATGTGGGGAATGCCAGGCCTCCACCGTGGTTCGGATTCCACGTTAAACTGTAGGTCCTCCATTTCATCTCACAATCACCCTACCATTACACATTAGCGTAAGTGCGTATAACCCGAACGGGTATTAAGACGCGGTGCTAACAATAATAATGATAATAATAATAACTATAAAACAATCATAGGATAATTAATAAAGTAGGTAAACTAAGGTCAAACACTGTTTTTAGCAAAGCAGGTTAATGTTATACATACACACATTGTTTAGTTACACTAATCTGGTAGGGATGAGGAGGAAGTGTACCTACATAAGTGTGGAGGGAGAGTGGAAAACCATAAAGGGAAAAACAAACCTTTGATACATCCGGACAGGTTTCTAACCGCAATCTGTCCATAATTTGTATATTAAAGTTATAACCAACGTGTGCACTTACTTATTTACAAACTGCTCCAATCCTTTCCTCCTGTCCTCTATGAAATCCTCCTCGAATATTCCATCGTCGCCTCGAAAAGGCATTTGCCTCTTCCACGCTTTGCCGGGTAAAGAAGGAACTACAATCTAAACATAAAAAATAAGGGGGGGGATTAGGTTATTTCAAACTACATTACGAGTCTGTGATATCACTTTTATAGACAGTCACTTTGTTTAGTAGAGTTAAATAAGATAGTGTCAACGTTTGCAGATAGGTGTCATGTGGTGAGCACAACAAACCATCCAGCTGTTAATCTCAGTTTTCTAAACCAGAGCCGCTACTTTTTTTATTCAAGTAACTTCTCGTTTGTCCATGCAGGGCTGAGTTGACCCCGTTCCAGACCCACTAGCCCACATAAAAAATTCACAGAAAATCTAGAAGTGCCAGGGATTAGACCTGGGATTGTTGATTGCAATAAATTGTGGGTTTTCCCCCTTTTAAAACTATAGCTTACCTTCTTTCAGAAGTCTGTAATATTTATAATGTGGTAACCCAACAAATGGCACCAACCCCCCGGGGTTCCTATATGAGTTGGAGCTCACCATGTGTAAAGTCTGTTCAGCGTAGGAATTGTTTTCTGAAAGGTCTTCTTCCCTACCGGAAATATATTATATAGTAGGATATTGGTAGGGAAAAAAGACCTTTCAGAGAGTAATTCCTACCATGAATGGAGTATAGTGCTCGGCGTTATAGAGCAAGTCTAGGACTCAAATCTTTAGAGATTGTCTGGCGAGAAAGCTACACTACCCTGCAGGTGTCCCTGGCCGTGCGCTACCAACTGTTTAGTGTGTCACACCTTTCTACCGTTCCCCTCCCCTGGATGGCGCATCTATCGCACAGAGTACGACGAGTAGAGTGATTGAAATGTCCACTCGGCTTAGCTCACCTTACTGTCTCTTTCCAACTCGTTCCTAAGCCACTCAAAGTCGCTATACCTCCTGCGGACACTAGACTCTTTCACTTTGAACACTGGCAGGTTGGTCTGGTCAACAAAAAAACAAACAACGTTGATACTGTAATTAAGTTATAACTTCTCTATATGTGTGAAACAATATTAAGAACAAATTTACATTTATATCATGTACAGTACGTTCTGATAAAAACTAGAGAGCAGTTAGGCTCTAATTATGTCGCAACATTAGCAACTGCATAAATATATCTCGTATATGATGGGAGGTTATGCACGTGACTACTATCAGAACGTTCTTTATTGCAACCATTTACTAAGTTTAAAATTAGAATCATTTGATAACACTTTTTATTGATAATATAGTATTAATAAGCAAATAATAATTGTTTCTGAACATGGTGACATTAGTGACATTAAAAGAATGTTTGCTGTCACTCACTTACCACCCCTCCTAGACAAGGGGCGACTTAAGACCTTCGGCTGCCCTAGGCTTCATATAATTTGCCGCCCAGTTTTGACTTTAGTAAGTGAACGAAACACGATTTATTTTCATTGAAACTGAAAGAATAATTCAAATATATTTTAATTTGCTTATTGTACTGAAAGTATTTGATATATTTTTATTGGAGACTAATTCTATGACAAAATTGCACATGCATATATACTTACAATATCACACATAGTTTTTGACACAAATG
>CABFOW010003832.1:0-44844 GCA_902141385.1 Timema californicum
TGCCTAATATTGTTACAAGGTCTGGTAGAATTGTCCACCCACCAAAACGCCTTGACTTATGATTCCTTGTTAAAAAAAAAAAGTAACTGTTTATATATATAAAAAAAAAGAGAGGCATGTTTAATAAGTTGTATAGTAGCGCTTAACTCAGAAAAGTGTTTTATTTTGTTTGTCAGTTGGCCTCACTGTGTACGATACTTTTAGTGTTTTGTTCTAACATGGATTTAGTTTATAACCTTCATTGTATAATTCATTCTATCATGAAATTATTGACCATGGCTCAAAGTTAATTTTGTATGTGATAATAAAACAATATCTGTATTCTGTTCTCCTGCAGCTCTTATCATTTCCACAGTCATTTCGTCCACATTCGGTACTTTTCCTTGTGTTATCCTCTTTAATGCATCCTTTACCTCTTTTCAGGTGGGTCCCATTTTCCCCTATTTTGCTATTTCTTTGTCCTACTCTGTTTCACTCTCATCCCTTTCCTCGTCTAAGTTGAACATCTCAAAATATCTCATCCATAGTTTATTTTCCTCGTCTCTTCTCAAACTTAACAAATTAAACATATACATTATTCAAGAACTAAAACTTTTTACAGAAAAACAAACTGAACTAATAAGAAATAATAGCTGCCGAGCATTTGACTAGTTATCTAGACCCCTGGTTGTTAGCGGAATAGATAGAAAACTTTTAAAGAACTAGGCTACAAAATTTGGAAAAAACTAGTTCTCACAGTGGGGATGTAAATATGTCAATTTCAATATTAAAATGTTAGTAAAATATATTTTTGTTAATAATATAGCAGATATTTTGTGGCTTGACTTCTTAGTTAACAATGATTGACACTTACTTTACGAGTTCCGAGAATCATTAGATAAGACCACCTGTAATCTAGATTTGTCTTGGAAATAGTTCCCTTTTTATTCCTAAGACCTCTGTTTTCCTAGAAGGAATTATATAGCCTTTGTGTTTACTCAATATTTTCAGTTTCAGCCTGTGTTCCCAAGTCAACGGGATACTCCCTAAATCTGTTGATTTTCAGAACTGTCACAAAATAGTTTTATTTAACAAATGCCATCTTTCCAAACCTCTCACCCCTCCGGTTTTCAACTACCAACTTCAAGTGCCACTACACATACCTTAATGAACAGAATTTGTTTTCAAATGTCTAAACATTAATTCATCTACTACTTGTGCTGCTAAGCTCTTCTTGTGAGTCTGAAAAAGTTTTAGTTGACTGCGTAGGCTAAAAACCTATTTAAAATCAAGTATGTCACAAAAGCGAATAAATCACATTGCAGTTTGCCATGTGCATAAAGATGTATTGGATAGCATCGATATAAAAGAAACAGTGAGGTGTTTTATTCAGAAAAGAAAAGATCCACGTTTGGATCAAAGCATTAATGATTAGGCCCAAGGTAATTTATCGTTATGATTAATACAATAGCTAAATAAATTTATCATATCAAATATTTGTTATTCAGTTGATATTTTTTTCTTTCTTTAATGTGAAGGGAAAATTGGTTATTTCCAGCGTCGTAAAAAAGAGGTTTGAACTCCCTCTTCTGAAAGTATGAATAGTAATATACTTTTTTCGTTTCTCATCATTGTCTAGGCTTATAGCTTATTGGAGTTTATTAAATTTTCTAATAGCCATAGGCTGAATTATGTGTTAGAACACTTAAAAATGCTTCAAAAATATTTAATGTAAAAAAAATTGACACCCAATTTGGGGAGGTCACAACAAGCGACTGTAAGTACATGCCCCTTACCCCCCTTTTTACCCCCCAAAAAACTGGGTATGGCTTGGTTAAATTTATCCCCCCTAATAAATAAGAGCTAGCAACATTTATGCCCTGGTGAGGTGTTGCCAAACTTCAGCATTCCGGCCTGTTAATAAACACTGTTGTGGTTAGACAAAAGAAGATGGGTACTATACACGTTACTAAATACTACTAATAAATAAAAATATATTTATTTTGGTTAATTTGTTGAATTCACATGGAATCACCCTTATGAGTTTGTCAATGTCTAGGTTTCAGCATATCCTTATCAAACTGCAATAACAGTTATCTTAACAAACATAAGATGAGTGAGAGACCACTGTATGTGAAGACTGAACCAGAAGACGACTTTAAATATCATCTTCATCAAGGAGTTAAGCTAGAAATGGAGGTAGAAAAATGCATCACATTTTGTTTTTATTAGATTTGTGTGTGTATTCTTGAAAATAGTACAAGTTTTTGTTCTTGTGTTTGATAGGCTTTATAAAAATATATTTTTAACCTATTTATAATTGACATATTTTAGGCTAATGTTTATAAATCTGAAAAAAAAAAAATATATACAAGATTTAAAATTTAGGTAATTCTTTGGTTTATCCTTCTTACAAATAAGCTGTTCCAGTCCAAACAGCTGGGTAAACATTCAAATAAATTGATCTAAAATATAAATATTCTAGTTTTGTTTTTGAGTGCTGGTTATTACTACCGATTCAGGCTACCGCATGTTCATATTAATGGTGTAACTATTAGTAGAGAAGAGGAAGTGTACCTGCATTTATAAGGAGGGACAATGTAAATCATTTAGGAAAAAAATACCCTCAGTACACCTTGTGGGGATTCAAACCCAACCTCATCTCCAACAAACCAGACCAGACAAGGTTGTAGTTAGCATGCCCACTAATGCACGTCTTGTTAATTTAAACTTTAAAGGCTGTTAGAAAGGAGAGCTAGGAAGGCTGTGTACACAACAAATTATGGCATAAACAGACCATTGTTGAAGGAAAGTTTCTTCAGACCGAGGTGTAACTAAGTTAAGGTTGATGGCGCCTAGTGCAAATTAAACATTGTCACCCCTTGATAAATGTTCTTTGGAATGTGTCTGAATTATTATATTGGTACTAAAATTGGTTACTCGTTATAATACTAATTACAAAATAAAAATACACTTTTATTATCAAAAACAGAAAACATATATATTTTTTGCTAATAATAGGCCTACTAATAAATATGATTCCCAAAGCGCGTGTCCCACCTGTTTCACCCTAATTATGCTACTGCACTTAACATCAATGTGTTTTATTTTTGGGGCAGGGGGAGGGATTGGGAGTTTAGAGCCACTGTTTCAGTTTATATTGTGACAGTGCTATTCTCAAAATCATTTATAAAAATTAATAATTTCTTCAAATAAGTGTTAAAAATTTTAGATTTAAAGTTATTAGTTAAAATTTTCACCAAATATAAAACAATTTAAGACCATATTCTCAAACAATGATACATAATATTTTGTTGTGTGTCCTCTTAAACTTAACCAATGATGAGTTTCACTGTAGACTAATAGCTTAAAAATTACATAAAACACTTCTACAGATCTTTAGATTATACTTGATCAATTCTCTGGCTACTCAATTTTAAAATTTACATGTATTTTAAATATGCCTGTGTGATATATGTTGTAAAAAAACTTTTCTTCAACTTTTTCCACTCAAGACCTCTTTTCATCCAAGAAAATATATATGCAATCATGGGTATAGGTCTATAGGTATATAAAATAGGTATACAAATCATCCATTTACTGATAATAAATTATAAAAAAATTCTTTAGTGTACATATTATTTTACCATTTATTAAAGAAGAAAGCAAATTTGCATGGTAATGAGATGAATGTGCGTGTTTATTTATACATAAATAATTAAATTTTGGCTTAATATTTGATACTTCAGGATGTAGAGCATCTTCAACTTTTTTTCATAGTTGCTTGATATTTTGATTTTATAATCGTCACTGCTAAGAATGTCACTTTGCATAAATATGTAGTATAAAATGGCAGAAGTATGTTTAGGGCCATTTCATAAATTGTTGGAAATTATGTCCTAATCCAACCCAAAATTAATTTAACATTTTTTATTAGGAAACTCAAGTCTTAAATCTGTGTCACTTAATAACTAGGCAAATTCTTCTTGAACGTTTAATGGCAGATGACTGACGATTTTGATTTATGAACCTAACTTAGTTTTTTAGAATCAAATTTGGAAGGGTGTATTTCTGAAACTATGTATCTAGGCACTTCATATGATAAATTATAACTCTTACAATAACCATTATTCTAAAGCAAGTCTTTAATTTTAATTTCAGTTCCATGAATATGGTGCATTGGTTCTAGCTCCGAAACATGTAGGGCGAATAGCGTTTCAGTGATTAACAGCAATACTGGAACACCAAAAGGAGTAGCAGGACAAATGCACCATTAAAACTAAAGTTGACTTTCTAAAAATTTCTTGAACAATAGCAGGTTTCAATTCAAACTACGCATCAATTTTATGTAACATATTTAACTTGTTGTTTTAAATTGTTCTAATTTTAATCTCCTTTTAAAACTAGCTCATTAATGTTATATGTGTTTTATTTTTACTATCGCTCCAAATAATGGGTCAATCTTAGTGTATCATATCATTTTATTAGTTCATTTCCACTTGACTCATATTTAAACATTATATTTTAACTACTTTATAAACTAGTTGTTACTATTATAATTATTTAACTTGTATTTTAAATAATTGTGAATTAATAGTGTAGTATGTAATGTAAATATGTAATACCAAGTATGTTAACATCTTGTAAAGATTAATCATAATATAATTATACACAATATGCTATAATTATCAACCTATTTAAACCCATACTTTCATTAATCATTAATTATTAAGATAATATCCAAGTCTTGACTTTTACTAATTCTTCACTCCTTATGAAAGATTCATTTAGAATGTTTTCTAAAAAGTTGAACTGAGGTGTCGGATCATTTTTCAAATAATTTAAATTAGTTTACATGAATAGATTAAAAATGATATTAGTACAAGGAACTTCAATTGCACTGGTACTACATATCATTTAGTTAAAATTTCATTAAACTTTCATGTTGTTCACATACCTACATATCATGGTAATATTTATATTTTTATTATCAGGGTGAAATTAACATACCAATAAAGTTAGAAAATCCATTTGAAGAAGATGAGCAACATAACCAACCTCAAGAAAGTAAATCAATCTTGCCAACATTTCCACCAATTAAAGAGGAATGCATTGTGAGTAACTTTTGTAATCATGCAATTCAAACCAAATATTTTAACATAGTTTTTGGATAAAAGATTCTCGTATTTGAAGGATTGTTCCGAAAGCAAAACATTTTCCACAACCTTTTAAACTAATTTTCAGTTTCTTCTTCATTCCATGGGTTAGGTTAGCTCCCTGTTCCTTCTTAAAAAAAACTCCAACAAATTCTCCTATGAATTGTCTTCCTTATGGCTTGTACTCTAAAACTTGTTTTGGTAGTTTGGACTCTAGCATCTGTCACATATGGTTGATTCAATTCACTTGTTATTCCCTCACTCGATCAATAATATTGTCGATATTAAGTTCTTATCTGGTATCTTAATTTCATTTAATCTCGTAAAACCTTTTAATCGTCTTTAAAAACAAATTGGTTACCATGATTATTCTAATCCAGCACCTTATAAATAGGTCATTTGAAAGAATCTTTAAAAAATGAATAGGCCTATTTGTAACCTAAAATGTAATTTCATTTAACTACTTAAATTAATGCATGAATTAAATGATATAATTTAACTCAAATAAACTCAGCCATATTTGATTAAACTACCACAATGCACTTTATTGGTGTTGAGAAGAAGCTCAGTTTCAAATTCTGGTGCAGTATTAGCCATTTTTTTAATATTTTCTATTGTTATGTACTCCTTATCTCTAACTAATAAATCAAGTTTTCCCCCCATTTATTTGCGGTATTTAGCGTGCAATTTATAAACCAATTGATTATATCAGCATGTGACTTATACACCAATAAGATAACTTAAATTTAGAATTAACACAATATCCAGCTCTGGCTGTTAATTCATCACTGTGAAAGGGGAAACCCTCTCCCCAATGATAGATTTTTCGACCATGCTACGAATTAAACCTTGGACTCTTATCTCAGTGGACAGACACACTACCTATGAAATGAGCTAAGGTGTTGGATTCTTAAGTTAATTAATTACTAACCTATTTTATTATAAGTAAATATAATTTATTTTAATTCAATTTACTTAATGTCACCTACATAACTTATTTAACGCTTTGCCTGGCACGGGCGTTAACGTCTTTGTTTACCAAACATTCCCTGGTATGGGCGGGAGTCGATGTTTCATTGCAATAAGTTATTGTAATGCCATCTATCAATGAATCACAATACTTTAGCCAGTTTGAGTACTTTATATTGGAGATGATAGGTTGAGCTACCAGTTCAATACTATAATATAAACATGTATAAAGTAATAAGAAAAGAAATGAGTAACGAAAATATTTGTCAGGTAAGAGTATACAAGTAGCAGAGAATACAAATAGAAAAATGGTGGCCGGCCCTATGCAGAAAGCTGTGCTACATGCATGTTAGGAAATGGGTTAACATAATTAATATTGAATATATGAAGAATGCTCTAGTTCATATTAATAACTACACCCAAATTAAAGTAATCACTATAATTGGCAATATCTCAAGTTAGGCACTTGTTGAAGCACATATTTTAAAGACAGTCAGTAAATTAATTTATTTTCATTACAGGTAAAATCAATCAGATCAGAAACTGATATTGCCATGAAAAATCACTTACTTAACAAAGAATTTTACAAGAATAAAATATATCAATCAGATCAGCATATAAAAATTATAGCAAAATGTAAAAGAGAACATTCTACTGAATATGATGGATTGTGTTTCTCTGCTAAACATGGAGGAATCAAGTTTAAATATACATGTAAAGAAGGTAGTTGTAATAAACATGCTAAAGGAGGTGGTTTCTGTATTAAGCATGGTGGGACCCTCACGAAATGTAAAGAAGACGGTTGTACCAAACATGCTAAAGGTGGTGGTTTTTGTGTGAAACATGGAGGAACTCAAGCTAAATGCAAAGAAGAAAACTGCAATAAACAAGCTAAAGGGGGAGGTTTCTGCATAAAGCATGGTGGAACCAAGACTAAATACATATGCAAAGAGAGAAGTTGTACTAAACATGCTAAAGGAGGTGGTTTCTGTACTAAGCATGGAAGAATGAAGGCTAAATATACACATATACTATAATTTAGATGTTAACCCTAGAATATTTAACCTCTCTGTGTGAGACATGAATGCTGAACACTCGTAAATTTTACCACTTTACATTTTATTATATTTAAAACACAATTTCATTATATTATTGACAAAATGAGAACTATTCTCAAATAGTTAAAGTATTTTTTGTAGATTATTATTATTATTATTTTTGTCTTAATTTACATGGCGAAATTAAGGTATAAGCCTTCTCTTGCATTTAACCATGTCTTAAGTTTAACATTACACTACATTTATCAATAATTATTATCATTAAATAAAACACAGGAGACAAGTACGTGAGGTAAACATACACATGAACATAAAACATATAAAATATTGCAATGCAATAAACACGTAAAAAACCAGCAACAAAACAATAATCAACTTGAACACAGTATCTATAGATCAGTAGTGGAAACAGAGATAAAATAAAATAAAATCAGTTAACATTCTTACACTAAACATGCAAACACATGGATTATGCCGCAACTCACACACTGGAGATATAGTGATTGGTGAGTTTGTTTCTAAAATCAAATATCTCATTCACAACTGTGAAGTCTACAGGTGACTTGTTTCAGGCTAAGGCAGATGAGACGGTGACATAATTTTAAATAAAAATTAGTTTTGCATCTCGGAACACAAAGCAAGTTAGCTGACTGAGAGTGAGTGCAGGGACCACCCTGTACTTGTCAAAATTAAAATCGAGAGGTCAGGTAACTGGGTAAGCCAGTCATAATTAATTTGTACAGCAGTAAACGAGAATGTAGTTCACATCTTTGTTCCAAGTCTCATCCAACCAAGCTTCCGCAAGTATGGAGTAACATGATCCCGATATTTCAGATTAAAGATATATCTAACACACATTATGCAGTCTCTGAAGTTGAGTGGCCAGAGTTTCAGTTAACTTAAGTCGCTAAACACATCATCACAATAATCAAAATGAGGACGAATAAGTGCCTGAACCACCAAGGCCCTGATATGTATTAGTAAGAATCGCTTGAGTCTCTTTAAAGTATGAACTGTAGCAAAAGTTTTTTTTTACACATAGCAGTCACATAGCCAGTACAAGTCAGGTTTTCATTAATAGTAAGGCCTAAATTATGTACGGTAGCTGAGATGGATATGAATTCAGAGTTGAGCTCAATGTCAGGCAGAGTTGACCGATCAAGTTTAGATAATATAATTTTGGAACCAATAAGAATACTATTTGATTTCTTTGGATTGTAATGATAGGCTTAAGATTTATATTTAATTTATGTATAGCCATTTCTATTTCCAATGGACGGGAAGAGATATAAATCTGTAAATCATTCGCGTAAAGGTGATACAATAAGAGATTATGTCAGGTAAATCATTAATAAATAATGAAAACAAAAGTGGGTCTAATAGAGAGCCTTGGGGGACACCAGTCCTAACTGGTAGCCAAAAGAAGAAATTTCCACTGAAGTTCACACTCTGCTGCCTACCAATCAGATAAGACCTAATCCATTGCATAGCACTCAAAGAAAACCTATATGACTCAAACAATTTAAATAGTAGTATATTGTGATTAACACAGTTAAATGCCTGCAAGAAGTCGAGTAAGGTGAGTATAGTAATATTGTACGATCCATAGAGAGAAGAATGTCATCAACTAAATTTATTAATGCCGTATTATGCTTAGGACGAAAACCAAATTGAAATTGCTTTAGCAAAGCATGCTCATTAATAAAGGACAAAATTTGTGTGTGCACCAAATATTTGAGCGCTTTAGATAGAGTAGGAAAAATAGAAATAAGACCGAAATCCCCAACATCAGTCGGGTTGTTAATCTTGGGTACAGGGATAACATAAGCCATTCTCCATAGATTAGGGAAGACACCATTTCTAAGTGAGAAGTTAAAAATATTGGTTATTGGAGTAGTGACAAAAGGTAAAATTAAGAGGAGGAAGGTAATTAAATTTTCGTCAACCCCAATCGCCTTGAATTTAATTCTGTGTAATGATCTAATTACATCCCAAGTTGTCACTGGTGAATGATAGAATCTGTTATAGTTTGGATAATTAGCTTCAGGAAAGGGTTGTGGATATGGGTCAGTCTGCTGCGAAAGGGCTGTAAATTGCTCATTAAATGTGTCTGGGCTTATTTCAGTAGCATAGTTAAGTTAATTTTGACTAATCCCCATACGACGGAAATTTTTTCAGCAACTATCAATTTCTTCAAAGGCTTATATGGGCCTATAATAAGCAAAATCTAAATGAATTAATATCAATACATGTAAATTATCTTCCAATACCAGCCTGATCTGGGTAGATCTGGGCCAAATTTGATTTTTTCACATGGGCACACACATTAAAATTAATGCACCCCTGTAGTGTACTGTGAAAAAAAACCCCGTCAAAACGACCTAAACTTCATCATGTACAAGGAAATATAGCATTTTGATAAAGCTACTATCACACGACACTCGCTTGTACTAGAAATCAAGTGTGCTAGCTAGCGCTTTGACATATGTATACTAACTAGTACAATAGAAACGGGGCTAGAGTATTCACACACTGCTAGTTTCATACAAGGTTCTAGTGCACATATTTATGGAACGTCAGAGATTTATTTTGGGAGCAGCAGCTGCATTAATTATTAATTATTATTAGCACCGCGTCTTACTACCCGTTCGGGTTGTACGCACTTACGCTAATGTGTAATGGTAGGGTGATTGTGAGATGAAATGAAGGACCTACAATTTAACGTGGAATCCGAACCACGGTGGAGGCCTGGCATTCCTCACATTCACAAGATGTCTTGTCAGAGGTGAAGGAAGGGTTTGGTAATCAGATAAATCTTTGCCGGGACCGAGGATTAAACCCCGGCCGCCAGCATAGAAGTCTGACACCTTACCCCTAGACCGCCAGGTCACCATTAATAATATGGACACAGGACAAAATAATGATCGCGGGATGCTAAAAATGATAAATTCGAAGGTTAGGTAGAATACATATGTGGTGGCACTAACGTTTACTATCGCCTTAATTTTGTATTCATTTAGTTACGATGTGGTCAGAGGCCCCTAAGCCCATGGGTGTCCAAGTACAGTATTCTTGATAAACAAATGTTCTTTTTCTTAGGCCTACGCACACTTTATATTCTTAAAAAAACACCCAAGGTTGGCATGCTATCAAGTTTATTTAGATTAAAGTTGGGTCTGAAACACAGTTTGTCGTTTTTATATGACATGTATTTAATTAAATATATATTAAATATTTTATCATATTGTGGCAATTTGATATTATATAAACAAGGATGCTTAGAATAATTTTCTGCCAACAGCAAAATCACATCCGATGACCCTGTTGGCGCCATTTCTACAATTTATCTACACACAGTCTCAGCGCGTATTAATTGGTCGAATTACCCAGACTAGTGTCGGAACTAGTATGAAAATAGCACCTGTTCTATCCTCAAAGCTAGTATGGTAGTCAGTAGCAAGAGGCAGAACCAGTATACTTTTTCTGATTCACATGACGCTATATGATGACGTGCTAGCTAGCACACTGGATTTCAAGTACGAGCTAGTGTCGTGTGATACGGGTATAAGGTTCGCCAATTTGTGTAAATATAGGAGATACATAAATGTATGTTTAGTTACAGGAAATAAGTGTGTAAGTCAAAGGTTTGAACATCATAGCTAAGATTGAAACTCGTGACTTTTCCTTTAAATGAGTTGATGTAGGTTAATATAGTAATACTTCTCCCTCATGTGTAGCGGGCTAACCAGTCCTGGCCAGTACAAACTAAATCTGCAACATAAAATCATTTCACAAAATATATATGGATATCTAATTATATATATAGTGTATAGCATAATTTGTTACATACCACACCTCTGGAACATCGCTGGGTAAGAACGGCTCCATCGGAAGAGTTACACACACTAGCTTCCATTCAACTCTGGACTTGACTCAACCGAACTATCTAACGAACTGAGTGGATTTCTGTGTGGTTCGTGAGGGCATGTGCGCCATGGCCAGGGGCCTACGTGCTTTCCTCAACATCAAGGGCTGTTTCTACCCCTCCCCCTATTCCCGTGGTTTAGCTGTTCAACCAGTATAAAGTGCCTCAGCCCACAGTTCCAATCTAATATTCAACTACCGACGTTTCTCCAATCTACTGTACTCCAAACCACAGTGGTCACGATGATAGTGCCGTCGGACTCGCTGGATAGACGGAAATAACTCTCAGTAAACTATAAAACTTTTAACTAGAAGGGAGTAGGAGGCTTAAGTGTTAGCATGTAAAGTTAAGGGGTTTTTGCCATTCAAGTTGAGTGTGTCTGTCACTCTTGAGGTTATTAAATGCATAATTAGGTAAGTTTTTTATAAACATTGTAATGTTAAACATGTCATGAGACGTCTCTCACATCACGTTTTTTCTGTTTGGTCCTTAAGACCAGCGGTTTTGTTGGAATGTGTCTCACTCCTTGGCTTGCAATACCATGTTGAGGTCAGAATGGCCATCAGGCGGGAAAAGGGGAATTTAGGTTGTGCCAGGCCCGATGTTTATACCTAGTTAGGTATGGGTTTGTTATTCTTGAGAAACCGTGACGTCTCTCGCCTTGTTGTTCACCTGATTGCTGTGTGCAACTTGTGTGTGTATTCCTGCCATTCTGGCATGGCTCGCATTCTATTAAATATCTATCCTTTGTTGTTCACCTTATTACTGTGAGCAACTTGTGGGTTTATTCCTGCCTTTCTGGCATGGCCCACATTCAATTAGATATTTATGCCTTGTTGTTCACCTTATAGTGGAACACAATTTGTCGGTTTGTCGGTTATAACCAACGAGTAGTTAGTGGTTGGCACCTAGGTTGAGTGTGGTTTTTCTCATGATTCCTGGTTATACTAATTGGTTACTCACCAGCCTTTATTAAGTTGAGGCCTAGAACCCTGAATGGCAAATTTCCCTAAGATATTTTCTCGGTGTCTCTATGACCGGAACAAATAGTCGATTCTCTGAAACTAATGTAACTAATTCAATTAGCTTCACTAGCTTATATCATTTTCACCTCTTAAAATAGAGTTGTATTATATGTTGAGCACGTTGTTTCAGCCCTGCTCGCCTGTCATAGCCCATAAGATATTTGTTGCAACACATTTACTATCACTTATGTATTGTGTTGGTAGTCTGTATCTACCGTTGGGGAGTAACTTAAAATAACGTCACAATTGTCTTTCTTCCTAGGAAGTATAACAATACACTTTTAAAAGTTGGGCGAGATTATTCATTGAACTATTGGAGTTTTAATTATAGTGCTAAACCACTGACGCTTCACACCTAGTTCACTCTATTAGTTTGGCCATTTTTTGTCTAACTGTTATGTTAGTTATCTTGACCAGCTCTTTGAAAATATTCGATTGTGCTTTGATCTTTACCTTGTAATTTCTTGCTTTGTTAGCTCTACTAAACTCTTATGTCAACATGCATTTAAATCTTATGCTTCCAAGTGTGAACATATCATGTTTATTTCCTTTGTTTTTGTAGTCGGCGAATTTAGTGTTAACTAGAGCACCGCTACACATGTTTCCAGAGTGTGGCCGGATCAATTTAGTAGAATGCCTCAATCTTCCTTCATCCCTCTCCTCTCGCTTGCACATTTCCTGTTATATGCTCCTCCCATCTCTTCCTTGGCCTCCCTTGCAATCTTTTTCCTACATATCTAATTTCCATAATTTACTTTGGCATCCTCTCCTTCTCCATCCTCATTACATTACCGTACCATCTCAGTCTTGTTACCTATACTATATTGTATAATCCTTGTATCTCCCCTCTTTCCCGGATAACTTTATTCCCTAACCATGTTTGTCTTCCTAACATTTAACACGCTACTTCCAAATTTTATTCCCATGGCTTCCAATTTCTTATCGTTTACATTTAGTGTAAATGTTTCTGCTGCATATATGATACTGAGTAAAAAGTACACCCTGTAAAACACTCCCTTATATTTCAAAGGCTTAAGCGGAATTGCTTGTGGCTATAAAATAATAGCAAGAAACGTTGAATTATATTTTTAACCCTTTGTAACAGTTAATACAAAAAAAGAACTGATATACAAAATGGCGGGAAAAAACATAGTAGTTAACAAGACTACCAAGTGAGTGCAGCACTGTACAGACCAGGTATTTAGGCGCGAATTACTGTCTTGAAAAAGGGAACTTCTCATCTTCATAGCGGGTCTTTTACACACATATAAAACAAAACAACTCTCCTTCCTGTCCTTTTCTCATTAAATCTTCCCTACTTCCATTTTTCACCTCAATCACGTTTTCAAGATATGTTATGTTCTGTACTTTTCTCAGCTCTACTCCAACCAACTCTGTGGCTTTACTAGCCATTATCTTCTTCCTGGTCAATACCATCACTTCACACTTCGCCATGCTAAATTTAATTCTACTCTCTTTTACTTCATTCCATTCCTAGCAGCTGTCCCGTTACTTTCTTTTACTTCATTCCATTTCTTGTAGCTGTTCCTGTACTACCTCTTCCTTCTCCCCATACCACCAAGTCATCAGCAAACATCATGACTTTCCTTCTGAGTTTTCCTGCCACTTTATTAATGACAATTTCCATAACAAATAGTAGTGGTGATAAGGCACTCCCCCGCTTCATTCAATTTTTTATTTGGAACTAACACAACTTCTGTTATCCCCAAACATGGTTTTTACTCTCACTACAACTATTCTTTCCACTTCAGCTTCCTCCACTTTCCAAACTTTATTTATATCCACGCTATCATAATGCCACCACATCCATAAATACCATTTACAAGTATTTTCCAAATGCATAGCTTCTTTCCATCAGCTGTCATACGGCAAAGATAAAGTCTATGGTAGACCTCCGTTTCCTAAATCCGTGCTGTTCCTCTCCCCACCTTACTTTCATTTTATTATTCTCTTTTCCAGTATCTTCTCATATTTTTGTACAGTGGTACGTCAGTGTTATCCCCTTATAAATTGTACACTTCTCGCTGTATATTTTCTTGAAAATAGGTACAACTCTCATTTTCCAGTCTAGTATCTTGTTCTCTTTCCAAATCACTCTCAGTAACCTGTATAACCATTGTATACGTGCTTCACCTGCAGATCTTTCATTTCCAAAGTCAGTTCATCCACACCTGTTGCTTTTCCTTGTTTCATCAACTTTAATGAGACTTCTACCCCTTTCCTACCCTTATGCTATTTCTTAGTGCTCCTCGCTTTCACTCTACCGTTCCTCTTGTGCTATTATTATTAGCACCGTGCCCTACTACCCGTTCGGATTATACGCACTTACGCTAATGGTAGGGTGATTGGGAGATGAAATTCAGGACCTACAGTTTAACGTGGAATCCGAACCACGGTGGAGGCCTGGCATTCCCCACATTTACAAGATATCTTGTCAGAGGTGAAGGAAGGATTTGGTAATCAGATAAATCTGTGCCGGGGCCGAGGATTGAACCCCGGCCGCCAGCACAGAAGTCTGACACCTTACCCCTAGACCGCCAGGTCACTCTTTCCTCTTATGGAGTGAACCTCTTCTCAAAATATCTAATCCATGGTTTCATTTTTTCATTTCCTGTCTTCAACATTCTTCCTTCTTCACCCATCATTCTTATCTCTCTTCTGTTTCTTACCTGGCTATATAACACCTTCTTACTTCCTTCCACGTCCCGTTCCAGTATTTGTTCATGTTTGCATCCAATACTTCCTAGCTTTCTGTATCACTCTTCTCTTCCTCTATTTCCTTATTCCTATTCTTAAAACTACTTCTGAATACTTTATTCTTTTCTACTGTTTCATTCTGTAGATCCACTTTCTCTTGTCCTCCCACATACCTCCTCTGCAGCTCCCACCAAACTGTTCTTACAAATTTTCCATTTCACTTTTAAACTTCACAACTTGATCATAAAGATTATTGTATTAATTAGGTACAACTTTCTTTCCTCTTCATTTTTTATCCTCCACATCCTTATTATTTTTTCTTATTTTACTTCCTTTCTACTACATTCCCATCCCTTTATGTCTACTACCAACAACCTGTGGTAACTAAGGACATACTTTGTATTACCTTGATGTTTACAATCTGCCTTTTCATTTCTTCATCCATGATAAAGTAGTCTATCACTTGACATTTGCTCTCCATCCCAAAGTACCTAGTGATCTTATGGCTTTATCTTTCCTTCTTATACCAGCTGTTTGCCACTTTTATTTTATTTCTTGTAAATATCTCCAACAACCTTCTTTCTACCGCCTCAAACCCTTCTATCTCTTTTCCTACCTTTGTGTCAAGATCCCTCATTACTACCTGCCACTCGTTCTCCATAAACCTTTATATATCTTCCTAAAACTTTTCCTTTTATTCTGCTGGACACCACACTTGTGGGACATACATTTTTATCACCTCCACCTTTTCCCCCTCTATCATCCACTAACAGTAATGCTTCCTGTAAGCCTATAACCTAAATTATTGTTTGAATGTAAGTACTACATAAAGTTTGTCATTCAAACAAGTCTAATCTAGCTGTTAGCTACGTACCTTATTTCATTATAGTTATCAATCCAAGCTGAATTGTATATCCTTTAATGATGATGTTTCTTCACCCAAGTGCTGGGGCCTCATACTGGTGAGAGGGGAAGGTTTACAAGGGTGTCAACCCACCCTAATGTTGGGGGGAAATTTGAAAGTTGGGAATTTGGTGGAGAGTCAAGATCTTGAGTTGGGAAATTCTAGAATTACGCTGTAACACAGTACTAATGATTAATCAAGTTCTTTACTGCAGACTTATGCAATGATCCATACTCTTTAAAAGTATCCAACTTCATAACTCATCAAACATTGAAAGCAGATATCTTCTTTAATAGATTATAAAGGAAGTTTAGTTAATCGCTTAGGCTAGTAGTGCTGTTGCTACTTACTACTCCTAGATACTAGTAGCCCTAAAAAGGTTGGGTATTTTTTTAAGTTGATCACTTGATAAATCCTTGAGTTTTTATGAGCTGGGACTTGGTTAATTTTCCCATACACAATTATGGTGGATGTAGTTTAATTTTTTAAAATTTGTTTAAGGTATTTAATACACACTCTTTGAACCAACGGATTATATGGTTAATATGCCGGTTTAATTGTGTTTACAAATATAGTCTAAAACTATTGAAATGTAAGCAAAATCTTAGCAAGGTTAGGAAAAGTTACATTTTATTCTTGTGTATTTTATATCATTATGACCCCATTTACTAAAATAACTAATACTATTATTTAGCATAAAAAGCAGTGACAAGATCTTAATGCACATAGTAGGGCCATATCATTTTCTACAAAGTAATAATGTTCTACTGATGTGAAATGACAGCTGTACTTTTATGATTTTCACTTGGCCCCTACTATAAAATTATATACAAATCGGCAATAACCAAACCTAATGTAAATTATTCATTAGTTTGTCAAAAATACAACATACAAAGATTAAATTTCAAAGCGCCATAATGACTAGGACTTTTTCTTTAGGAGCTACAAAAGTTAATGAGTGCCAAGTTTGGTTTGATTTACAAATATAACCAAAAACTATTGAAAGTGATAATTTCTTGACCTAGTTCTTGGCTTTAAGCTACACTTTGAAAAAAAGTCAAGATAAATATATATAAAATAACAGATTTACCATATTATTTCACTTACCTATTTGAACCTAAATGTTTATAGTTTCTCTCCACCTATTCCCTATTGTTATGAGTGTATTGGCAGTACTGGGCCTGGTGCAGATGAGTCGTCATGAAGGTTATATCGGTTATTTAGTATCGGGATTCAAGCTGGTGAATAAACTAACTTCTGTGTGTGTGTGTGTGTGTGTGTGTGTGTCTGTCAGAGTTATGCTAATTACACATGACATACTTATAATATTGTACATTAATGCTGTCCCAAGTACAAAATAGTGGGGATGAGGAGAGAAAAGAATTCACACACAAATTATTGAGTCATGTTTTCTGGCTGAATGATATTTTCTACTATAGCTGACAAGAAAAATGAAGCTTCTATGTACTTTGCCAAGTTACTTCCCAAGTTGAATATTGTACCTTTTGATCTAGATTAAGTCCAACTAGAAACTTTACTTGAAAGATTGAAAATTAAACTTATGATTTATAATATGCCAGAAGGTAAGCAAACTTAATATCCATTAAATGGCATCGGCGAGCATGTGTACAAACATCTATTTGATCTCTGTGAGTCGGTGAGGCTGATTCTAATATATTAAAAATAAATATTTTAACAAAAATTTTCACCCAGAACTCAATCTGCTGGCAGAGAGGACTAAGATTCAAAACTGGGGTCAGCAAGAATGTAAATAACAGGGAGATTCTACTGTTTAGATTAAAAAAATGACCTACACATTACTGTAGGTTTCCAAATGACTCATTTGATGATACTCTTTGTACTCAATTTGTGTATGGTCTACATCCTCAAGATTTAAATTTGAAACTGATGAACTTACATCAGTTCATTTTAGGGCAGTTATTGAGTTTGCTATTTATTACTTTATTTTAAATATTTTGGTTACACAAGATGTTAACAGTACCGAGGTGTATTAATCACAACTTGTGAATGTGTGGAATGCCAGGCCTCCACAGTGGTTTGGATTCCACGTTAAACTGTAGGTCATCCATTTCATCTCGCAATCACCCTATCATTACACATTAGCGTAAGTGCATACAACCCGAACAGTTAGTAAGACGCAGTGTTAATAATAATAACAGTACCAAGAATATTAATGTTGTTAAGACAAAGAATCTAAATCAAAGACTATGAAAACTTAGTAGAGTAAAATATGTTGTGTATGGTACATTGTATTCTTACAAATCACAAATCTTCTAAATGTTGATACCGTAATGGTTCTCGCCATATTTTTGGGGTCAAGGGTCATATCAGTCCTGCATGTGAGAAAAAGTTCAACATAAAAATGTATATTCCAGTTAAGAAATTGAGCTATTTCTATTTTCTAAATAAAAAATGTTTTAAATAAGGTATGTTTGGATGATCAAACATATGATGGGGAGAGTACCAATTTAAATCAATCTTCACAATACTCTTTAACATGTTTGTGGTAATTTCCTTGAATGGACCTTAAAAGTATTTTAGGAGTATTTACCTGTGTATTTTATCTTAACCTAAATCATTAAAATTGCCTTTTATTGCCAAAAGTAGGTATATAGTATAATGTTAGACTATGAGAGTCTCGAAAACCTTCCATTAAACGGTTAGAAAAATAACTACCAAACATATGTTTAATATTGTTAGTTTAAACCACCTCCTAAAGTGATAAAATATATTTAATTTCTTATCGCACAGAAACAATATTTATTTTAAATTGTCATCAGCTCATCCTTTACTCAAGGTGAACCGCCAAGCTAAGCACAATTTATATTAGATAAATTTGTGTTTTCAAATTTTTTATGGAGACCAAATCTGCAATGCCGGCTTTCTGAAAAGAATGTTTTTTAACATCATATAACTTTGTAAAAGACTGTTATAGAACACACATGTGTTGCTATAATTTTTTTAATATTTATCTATGCTCAGACACTTAAAAGTGCTTAATTATCAAGCATATTCTTAACTTAAAAGAGGTTGGCAGATATATACATAAATTATTTATTATAATATTAAATTCAAGTAAAAATTCATAGAATAGTTTTAATTTTGAGGTTGAGGTTCCACGCAGCCAGATGAAGCTATCACTTCCGCCACTAGGACAACCTGGAATATTCTAGCTGCTGCCAGACGCATTCTTTGCTGTTATGTTTGTTCTATCATCTTACCCCCTCCTTCCCTTGCCCCGTCTTTCTGTGGATACAATTATGTATATATAGTGATCGCGATTTTGAATAGTGGCTTATTATACCATCGACTGAGCTTGGTGAAGACGGCGACTAGGGACTGTGATTTATTTAATATTCAAAATTGCATTTTCGGCATAATGGGGGACATCTTGTCTAAATTATTGTTTGGGACTTATAAATATTTAAACTTAGAATTATGAAATGTTGCGCGCAGGTCAATGTGGATGCGCTTGCATTCTCTCTCTTTGTACGAGGTTTAATTCATTCTAATTGTCCTATTTCGTTTTGTTATACATACATAATGTATATTTAATTACATGTATATATTTTCGGTCACGCTTTGGCGTACTCGGCGTCTCGGGCTTTCCGACCTGTCCTTTCTTGTTTGCGTATTAAGTGTATGTGGGATTATTTAGTTATCTATTTAACTGAGAGCACAGGGCACTTAGGTGTTAGAGTTGAGGCTTGGCCTAGCGTCTTATTCTATCTATTGTTTAGGTTCAACGTTATGTTGATTTCTTTAGATCTAAATGTTTATGTTTTTATTGCCTAAATTTATATGCTTGCTTAGAGTTGCAATGTAGTATGTTGCTTGCACTTAATGCTATAACCGATGGAACCATAGATTTCTATGATGGCGAATTAATATTACTGTTGAACTGACAACCAGAATATAACTATATGTTTCCCTTTTTTATTTTCAGATATTGTAATGTCAATTAATTCCTTTATCTCAGTCGAGTTATTTAAAATCTGAGAGAAGCGCTTCACGCCATATTGTTATATTTTGCTCTAATTATGTATTTACCTTCTATTTTGTCCTAAATAAAACCAACTATGTTTATGATTGTTAAACTTCTTGTCTGGTTTTCCCGTCACACTTCCAATAATGTTAGTAAATTGTTACAAGAGGTTTACAAAACTATAAATATACTTTGTGTCTGACCTCAATAAATATATAAATAATATTGGCCTAAATTACTGTGGTTAACTATCACATTAATATATTACCATATGTTTTCATTACAGTCATCCAAATTTCGAGCTGTCATCCAGGTAAACTTAGCTCGTGAATGACTTATACTATAGCTATTATGGGAGCTCATCATTTGTCCCGGCTACACCAGCAAGATAACAAAGATAATCTACCAAGGATTTCAACATTTCTGAAATATATAATTTGGCATGAACTGTAGTGATGTTCTGAGATTACTGTGATATGGTTAGGATATATTAAAAATTAGAACCAATCACTTTTTGTATGACAAATTGTGGTGAAATAAAATATAACTTTCTTCCTTTTTTATATTACTAGTTCTAGTATACTTTCAGTTCTTCTAAATATGTTTACTTAAAAACAGTTAACATCAAGATGTATAAAAATTGTGCTTTTGTTGGGCGCCACTCCTAGGATCTAGAAGAAAAATAATAATCAAAAAGAAAAACATTTACCTCAGCTAATTCAGACAATGGCACAACGACTCTCAATACTCGAGACCACTGGGGAATACTTGAAATAAAACATAAACAATTTAAAAATAAAAAATGAATTGTTGAAATAAAAAATGTAGCAATTTAGACTACAATAAAAATAAATTTATAAAATAATAATTATTGGAACTTTTGTGGATTTATTATTGTTTCCTTTTTTACCACATCCCAATTCTACCTATGGAATTCCGGATATAGTTCTAATTTTACAAAATAAAATAGTATTGTTGAAACAAAAAAATAATCAATATTTAGATAATAATAATAATAATATTTAGCACCGCGTCTTACTACCCGTTCAGGTTATACGCTTTAAGTACTAATTACTCTGATGGATTAGGAATTGGGAAGGTTGAATTAAAGGAAGTGAACCCGCATTTGCGTGGAGGGAGAGTGGAAAAACATTTAGGAAAAACCACCCCCAGTTCACCCGACAGAGATTCGAACCTAGATCTCCCCGTCCTCAGTAGTCGAGCAGCTCAACACGACTAACGCGTTAGGCAACTACGCCACCAAGGCAGGTCAATATTTATACATAGAATAAAATGTTAATTAATTCTCTGCATTAGATAATCTTTCTGAAAGTTCTTCATGAATTCAGATTTTTGATAGAAGGAAAAAAAAAGTGAATTTTTAAGAGTTGGCTTGACCTGACCAATCAATTAGTCCATATTGAAACAACACCAAATTCAAAAATTTGTTTCACTTTAGTAATGCTAATACTTCCACAATTTAAACAAAAATAAACAGTCTAGTTCTTGCACATTCACTTATCTTTCCATTTGCTATTTGAACTTTACTTTACAACCATTAATTCACTTTAAAAATAAATTAAATCAAGAGCTCCACAGATTTTGTTCCATGTTAGACCAACACCAAAGAAGAAGACCCTAATCCTCTCTAGAAAGCGTTCCAAAATCAAAATGTTTATTTTAATCTGTCAAAAATTGAACAGCGCACTAGTTTGGAGTTATTTACATTTCACCTTGTTTCTTCTTTTTCTTCTTTTACAATCCCAAGACCTACCACTCACTTGTTTGACAGATATGCGCGTGCGTTGAAATAAATCATGGCCGACATTGAAAGAAGAGTCAACAAACTTCTTAAAAGGATAATTAAGATGTTTAATAAAAGGTAAGTGTTCTTTCTTAATTCAAAATTCCTTATTTAAATTATTTAAAACAATGCTATACATTGTTCCTTCCATCCTTTTATTTTATTGAATGGATGTAAATAGTATTATTTGTCAGGCCAGCAATACAGCGTGTTAAGCGGCGGCCAAACTTTCAAGTATTTAATTTCAAACGAAAATAAATTGGAAACTATTCACAAAATGTAGAAAATATAGGGAAATACATGGCAGGGTGGCAAATAACGTTACAAAATAGATAAAACAGATTTACACCAATTAAAAATTTACTATTCCTACTTATTTTATATTATAGCTATTATGTATTATATTAAGTTCTTGTGTAAGTGTTAGGTATTTAATACAAGTCTAAAATAGTGTATATGAATTATAAAAGACTGCCATATTTTTATTTTAACTATTTCTACATAAGTTAGAGATATGAGCCCAGGCTACACATATGACATTTTGCCAAATAGGCTTTTGCTAATTGATCAGTGTTTTTTAGTAATGTATGTGCTGTCATTGAATAAAACCAGTTACCACAAATGGTTTTTTATATAAAAATTATACCAAATTAACAAAAATAACAATATAATGAATAGCTTTAATGATAATAACCCTTATTTTTTCACATCTTACTTACTACTCGCTCGGCTTATATACCTATGTACTAATTACACTAATGTGTTATGAGGAAGGTTAGATTTAGAGGAAGTGCATCCACAATTGTATGGATGGTGATTGGAATGCCACTTAGGAAAAACCAACCTCGGTGCACCCGGTTGAGATCAAACCCCGACTAGAGCATTAGATGCCAGAAAATTCAATTTTAGTTTTATGGAAGAAGTAACTACTGAAAAAAGGTTGTATTTTTATTGTTTGTAAATATTAAATGTATATAAACAATATTTTTTGCTCACCTCAATGTCACAAGTTTTTCAGTAGGATGCATACGCTTCCTCATGCTAGTATCACGTTTTGCAATATTTTATATCACTAAACCAAATAGTTCATCAAATGAACCAACATTCTAAAATAGGTACTGAACAAACTTCTCTGGGGACATTCTGTGTTTACTGATCATAACATAAAACTGTCCTGAAGACGATTAGATAATGTGGGGTGAGCCCACTAACATATTTTTTGATGAAGGTTTTTTTCCGAAATTCCTCCAACAAATAGGTCTCGCAATACAAATGTTCTGTATATAGTGTCCATTATTAAACTGTTCTGCACAGGCGGAAGCAGCAACCGTAGCATTTCAATCGTTAGTGTAGAATCATACTAGTGTTTTGGTTACTGTTCAATAGCCGTGTTTAGAGAGTCATGTGCCGATTCCTAGTCTGGAGGGGTAGTTAGCGTCAAAACAGCTGAGTTTTAACTGCTTGTGTGGAATCAACCTTCAAGTTATGTTAAGCCGGGTCACAAACTCTTTAAGTAATGATGAACTAGCTCAGTACAGAAGTTTGGGAAATAATGCTCTAAAGCCATGTTGTCTGAAAAAGTATTATGTTTCCCAACGGAAAAATCCACATCCTGATGTGTACTTCATACCGAGTAGCTTGTTGTTAGGGCAAGCAAAATACCTGCATCCTTGATTGGGCCCTGGAAGGTTGGCTATCTTGCACATGGCTCTTCTGCCGCAGTTGCAAAGGGGAGGAGTTTTCTTGCAAGTTGATGAAGGAATCGATTGTTTTGTCACATCTGGGGTCTTATAGCTGACCGGAAATATCTTGCTTCTGTTAAGGACCATTTTAGGGGTTATGTTATTTGTGAAATTTGTATTTAAAAGGCTGGAACATTTTTTAACTGGTTTCAGTGGTTGCAGATTCTCAAGTGTTGTTATGGCTGTTGATGAATATTTTTTTTCATAAATTTGGTTTTCAAATTTTGATTTGTCACTGTTCGTGTTTTTACTTCCAATATGTTTTTCTGTCAACTGATTAGTCATTATTTGTATTTTTGAATGCAAGCCATTTGAAAATGTTAAAGAATTTATAGTTTTGAGCGGCTTACATTCAGAGATTACAGCTTCTTGTTTTTGTTTAGAGCAAGTCTTCACCACTTTCACAGAAGTTCTTGACGATGTCTGTGGATGAGTGCATGTATTCAGATTTATTTTAGCATAAATTGTATGCACCATCTAAGTTGTGTTCAACTATGTTCCATGCAATCCTAAAAGAACATTTAAAGGCTAAATTAAAATAAATGCACTGAAATGAAGTTATGATGGGCATTTATGCTAATGGTGTGTAAATATGGTGTACCAACATTTTAAAAGAAATTTATTCAATGAATTAACTTTAATTTGTTGGCTACATTATTTATCCTAGAAATATGAATGATTTTTTTAAATGCATATAATACTCTGTTTCTAAATATTTAAAGGTACATTTTTAGCTTTCTACTTATTCCTAGTAGTAATTCAGCAATTTAAAGGTGCCGGGTTCAATTACCGTGTCCATGTGTAATTTCTCAATTTAAAGAATATGATATTTAAATGTGGCTATAGCCGTAATTATCAAATATAATAGCTTTGCTAATTAATACATCATTAATTAATTCTAAGCCTGTATTGGTGAACACGAGGATTACATTTTAGTTTTGTCAAGTCAGATGTGCTGGCAACTGGGAAGTCAGGATTTGAATCCTTTATGGGTGTATGAAGGGTGTCTTTCCATAAAAGGCTTCACTCTCTCCATACAAATGTGGGTACATTTCCTTTAAATTTTACCTTCCTAATCTCCAGCACATTAGCAACATTAGCTGTGTTACCTAATAAGAAATGCTGAAAAAATAATATCCTAGAATAATTAGTAGCCTTGAAACCGTTTGAAATAGTAAGGTTAATTTTACCTTTCCAGAAAAATACTTACAAAAATAAATTTTAGAAATAAATTATAAGCTAATTTGAAATAAATAAAAAACATGTGAACCAGTAAGGAGGTTTGTCTATCAGATATGTAAGAATAGGAAAGAGTTAACTAGCAACAAATAGTGTTTACTTAATATTGAAATAAACTACAAGAAAGTTTAAAAAAATGTCAAATAAATTATTTTATAATTTTATAAAAATAACTGATAAAATGTATCATGGACAGTTTGTGAGTGGTTGCCAGAGCTAGCTTATATTTAAGAAACTGCATTGGTAAATTGTTATCTCCATTTTGGTACTAAAATTGCCCTTTAAAAACAATTTAAATGCATTCACTCAACGTTGTTTTGTGTGTGTGATTGGTTAAATGGATAGTGAAGAGGAGGGAACCATTTACTAGTACAGTCTTGTCAAGATTTACTTGTCCTGCATATAGCCCTTTTACCACCACTCAAAATTAAATTCAAATTGTATTGGATTTATAACAATTACAAGTTTCTTAGAAGAATTATTCGAATTTTACCCTACAGTACCAAACAAATATCCTTGTTTACAAAATATACAACCTGAGAATGAACTCAATTTCTTCTGGAGGTTTATTAAGGGCTGAAGAGAAAACTTTGATAATTTAATAATAATTTAATACAAATTATAATAAAATTGCTTGATAGAAAAAATCACAATACAGTATATCTCAAGAATGTACTTACAGTAGTGTTTATGTTGGTGGTTATCTTGAGAACACCCCCATCCTGCACTATACGCCATGCAAGGTGAGCCGTATTACGTGCATCACACAGTCCCGAGTGTTCTCGGCCTTCAAAATTGATACCCAACTCGGAGAGTGCCCCACGTAATCCTTGAGGACGGCGATTGTACAATTGCTAAACAAGAACCAAATTGGTTTTAACTTACACACACTGACTTGCCTTTGTTTCATAGTTGGAAATGAACTTTCCTTCTCACTTGTAATGATATTGATTTGTATTAATCTAAATTATGTAAAAAGTCATGGATGAAGGTAATTTTTCTTTAAAGTAATATAGGTAGAGTATCCTTTTAAGATTCATCCATGAACAAACACGCGTTTCTCAGAATGAGGTGAAAAGGACTTCGCCCCTAAAATATATTTTTTATACCATATTTCTTGTTAAAATATCTACTGCGTTGTTTCTTGTGAAAAGAAACAACTTCATAGTATTTGGAAGAAGACGCCATTTCTCTATACCAATAAGAAGCTAGCCTTCACAAAACCTGTCGCCAGGACTCTTTCTATTAGTTGAATTTTACACTGTTGAAAAGGGGAGAGAAAGGCAAGGGGTATGTCATATATAAACCATTGTGCGTATGTTTATGGCATGAGGAGGATGATCTCCGGCATCTCACATCTACACCGAGATCACGCTCACGCACGAGTCAGTCACAGTCTAACACATTATAATATAAGTCACTTCAATATCACAAGTGTGTAGTGATAAGAAACATTTAATTGAAATATGTGCAAGTAATTTACTGGTGTAATTAAAATAAACCGTGTGTGAAATAACAGCCATCAACATTTCTCTTTCTTTAATAATATTAATACCGATTTAATTAGTGCTCGAACACGGGGCTATAGACAGCTGATTAAACGGTATCTTTTCCGCAGTGATGATAGGCGCTCGATAACGGAGCTTTATACAACCTAAAAAAACATCACATCATTTTATATCAAGCAATTAATCCGTTGTGTATCAATCGACGCACGAAGCGGGGCGATTGATCACATAGTACTACGATCGACGCCCGATAGAGTGGCGCGATAAACAGATAGTATTACAATTGACGCCCAAAGCGCGGCGCTTTTATTCCATATTATTACACACTAAATCATTATATAAACCACAAACAACTTGTTTTATATAATTTTAAATAAGATTGTGTGCTTTCTTTCAAAACTAATCAAACATGGATTTAAAATAACACAAAAACAAACTATAACAAGAAATATTAACACATTGATGGGCTCTTGACAAAATGGATACAAAAACTAATAAAAAATGTAAATAGAAATATATCAAATGAAAAATCTTGAGAGATTTACAGTTTGTTAACAACAGTTAAATAAATCCCAAGATAACACTGATTATATTTAATGGAACATAATCCCAACCAAATGTTGTATTTTGTTTACAATTTTCCACTACCATACCCCCCATACAAGATCCAACTCATCAAGCACCCTTATTTAGTGGTAGAATATATATACTATACTTTAAAAAATATGTTTAGTAGTAGTTTTTTAGCACCATGACTTACTTTCTGTTCGGATTATACTCTTATGCGCTAATCACTCTAAAGGTTTATGGGGATTTTAAAGGTCATATTTAGAGGAAGTGTACCTGCATTTGCATGGAGGCAGCCTAGTATGCAAGATTAGTGCCTTAGACCATACAGCCACTGAAGCGGGAGTTCTTTTTAGTAGTAGTAAGTTAAGTAGTGACTGAGTGGGGAAAGAGGTTGAAAGATTAGTCAACTTTTTTCTTCTATTTCTTTTTATATGTTGTGTTGAGATCAAATCAGCTGGGCTCATCTCCCTCCATACACATTCAGATGAATTTCCTATAAGTTAAGCCTTATAAATTCCTAACCCATTAGTGCAAATAGGCATATAACCAGAACAGGTAGTAAGACGCGGAGCTAAAAAAATGTTAAACTTGAGAAATTATATGGGTGTTTGGTGAAACTTTGTTTGGCTCCCTACCCTAAAGGAAATATTTTGAACATTTTGTGTGTATTATCAAGAATATTTCACCTTTGTACAACGTTGACAATAATTATAGCTTACTAGGTGACCTGGTGATCTAGAGGTAAGGTGTCAGAATTCTATGCTGGGGGTTCAGGGTTCAATCCTTGGTCCCAGCACCGATTTATCTGAGTGCCAAACCCTTCCTTCTCCTCTGGCAAGACGTGTATTAAACACAACTTGTGAATGTGAAAAATGCCAGGCCTTCGCTGTGGTTCAGAATCCACGTTTAACTGTAGCTCCTTCATTTCACTTCACAATCACTCTGCCATTACACATTAGTGTAAGTATGTATAACTCGAACGGGTAGTAAGACATAGTGCTAGTAATAATGATAATAATAATAATATTTATTATTATTATTATTATTATTATTATTATTATTATTATTATTATTATTATTATTATAACTTATGCTTAGGTAGGTAGTGTGTTCCCATAAGCCCTTTGTTTCCAACCCATTGCCATTATTTCTAATTATGTTTAAGGTGGAGATGCCAAAGTATTTTTTGTATTAATTATTCATTTTAGATTACCTTATATGTAGCTCGAAGATCAACCCACTGATTCAAAATATCAAGTTTTGAAATTTGTTTGCGTCTGCATTCATTATGCAAACAAGTGGATAAATCCCAATCTAGAAACAGAAATTATTTAATTTTAGTTTTAAAACTTAACAAGAATACACATTATCTACAGTGGTGGGCACACAGACTTGTATGATCGATTTTACCGAGGATGGGAAAGTCAAGATTAAAATCCCTGATGAGTGTAGCTGGTATTTCCTCAAATGTTTTTCACCATCCCTCCACATACATGCAGTTACATTTAGGCTTAATTTTAAATTGCTCATCCTTATAAGTAAACGAATAACCCGGCCAATTAGTATGATGTTGTGTACATACAAACAGAGTTTAGGGCAAAGACTGTGATGGACGTGTGAAATTGTTATCTACTTAGTAGCTATCAAAAACACAGCCTCTAATGACTTGGGGATGGATACCATTTAGCTATTATAAACACATTTGCTGTGTTTAACATTGATATTTTACTATATTATTACTATCATTTTATATGCTGGAATGAGATATCTAAAAATGTATGTGTAAAAACTCATATGGACAGAGTCAGTAATGAATGGGTGCTGAAGGAATGAGGTTTGAAAGGGAATTCAATAGGTCAATGTGAAAGAAGCATGTTACGTTGGTTTGGGCATATAGAAAGGATGAGTGTGGATCGAATGACGAAGAAAATAGATGAAGGTAAAGTGTATGGATCAAAAGGAAGGGGTAAGCCATGTAAGACGTGGCTAAATGTTGTAGACAAATATGTGAAAAAGTTTTAAGAATAAAAGAGCATGTAGGACTCGGTGTATGGATAATGAAATGAAGGGAGTGTGTAAGGATAAGGAGGTGTGGAGAAAGTTAGTGAGGATAGAATAAGTATTGAGTTGTTTTTTGAGCTACATGCACAGTACTTTGCCTACCCCCTAATACAATGGTGAGATTCGGTGTGTGTGTGTGTGTGTGTATTAATACAAGTATTATACACCAGAAGCGACAGTTAGGTCATTTCATGTCAATTAGTTAATGCCATGCCATCTCAGATTTTCTTTACCATTTTTTCCTATGTAGGTATACACAATTTAGAGTGTCTTTTTTCTCTCTCTCGATTTATGTGCATAAATGATCACCCGATTTGGGTTGTAATTACTTAAAATATTCATAGCGTCATTTTTTTATACTAAACAAATTTGTTGGTCTTTTGAAAAATTAAAGCTTTTGTTAATTAATTTAAAACACAATTTTGGTTTGTGTCAGTCTATTGTCCTCTATTTGTTCTTCTTTGTGCCCAGATATGGACATTATGTGTTTTTGAATAAAACTTTTGTGGAACATTTCACATGATGGGTCAAATTGAGGTAAATCAATCCTGCAACATGTAAAAAAATTGAGTTTACACATAATTGCATATCATTTACACAATTTTTCTAGTTTGCATTTTTAAGCTCATGGCAGGCTACCTCAAATTTGCCAAACTCATTAACACAGACCAACTTGAGTTACGTGCTGGATGTCTTTTATATTTAGGGAAATGTGTATTGTACTAATAGTTGAGACTATAATTTATTTATATAAAAAAAATGCCCCCAAAATAGTTTAAAAATGGCAAAAGATATATTACCAACTTGGCATGACTGATGAATAATTCTTAGCATGAGATGAATCCTACCTAGGTAGCACAGTACCTAGTGGAGCAATTACGTACTAAGGCAGAGCATGCTTTTGATTTCCACATCTATTAGTCATTTTAAATTATACTTAATATAGTATTATATTAAATGCACTCCTGGGAACAGATATAACGGCAACCAAAGAGCTTGAAAGTTCATTTCCACACTTACAAAAGTAAACCACCTATCCCTTTCTTGAGCTAGTTCTATCCAGTCCACATCATTACACCCTTTATCTTTCAGGTCCATTTTAATGTTATCCTCCAAACTGCATCTCAGTATTCCCATTGCGTTTGTCAGTCAGTATCCTGAACAAGGTTCTAGAATCTCCCATTCTCGGACTGCCCACCCCTGCACACCGTAATTTATTATATTTGATTATCCTAGCAATGTCTTGTGATGAGTATGAGGCATGTAACTCATCATTATGTAACCTCCTCCACTTACCAGTAGCCTCATCCCTTTTTGGACCAAAATTCTTCTTAAGTACCATGTTTTCAAACACCCTAAATTTGTTTTCATTATGAAAGGTAAGAGACCACGTTTCACACCTATAGAGAACAATCAGTAAAGTTGTTTTGTATATTCTGAGTTTAACATTCTTTGAAAGCTGGTGAGATTTAAACAACTTTCTGACCTAGTAATAGCATGCATTTCCCTACTGTATTATTTTCCTAATTTCTAGGCTTATATTGTTAATGATAATTAAAATTGTTCCTAAATATTTAAACTAATTAACCCTGTCAAATTATATGTTGTTCACAGTACTATCTAGATTATAGATGCAAATCTGTGTTCTCTGTGTGATAATATATTTGGTCTTTTCAGGGTTCACTTCTAAACCTATTTCCATACTAGCGTCTAGTAAAATGTCTGCATTTCTTGCAACGGCTTCCTTACTTTTTCCAACAAAGCTAATTCATCTGCATATATTTATAGCTACATTTTACCATTTAATAACAACCCTTCCCTACTTTATTGTATTACCGTAATAGCATAGTATAAGGCTAGATTGTAAAGTAATGTGTAAAGTACATCTGACTTTCCAGTTTGTAAATATAGGCTTTCCTTGGATATAAAAAAGCATTCCTGGCATATTTGGTGTTTGAAAAATGACATTTATATTTTAAACCCACTTTTAAACGTAGGTACGTACAAAAGATAGAAAAAGTAATTATCAAAATAGCTACATTTTATACATTAATTAAAACTGATCAAAATAATTTCAACGGGGTCATATTTTAAAAAATAAAACATTTTTTATGATGTATGACAAATTAACTTAAAACACTTTCATAACAATTATTATATTTGTATGAGATATGTTATAAAAAATCTAAAAAAACTTTAAATTTGGTTTTAATATTTTGAATAAGTTTGTGAGGGAAAGGCACATTTGGAAAAATAAAATAACACTTATGGTTATAAACTAAAGTTGATACACTAATAGTGACTCCCTAGTTTATAATTTGTATTTGGTTTTTATAGTTTATAGTTTGAGCCTACTGTGGCATACAATTTGAAAAATGGATTCATATCATGTTTGGAACTTGTATAATGCATCTATTTATTCCTATAAATTAAAGTATTTTCTCTAGAGATACCAATTAAAAATACAACACTTTAAAATTTGAATACATAAGTTTGAAAAGGTTTGAGAGATAAGCCCAACTTTTGATATACCAGTATAAATATAATTTTAACGAATTTTCTTTATGTAAATAACGTTTCCTTAGATCTTAAATTACTCAGACATGACATTTTCCTCCATATTTGTTTGGGCTATCTGTCTAATTAAGCTAGTGTTGTACGATTAGAATTGTTGAATTTAGAGAAAATGTACACACATTTATGTAGAAGTACAATCAATAAGGGAAAACCAACCTCAGTGCATCTGACCATGATTCAAACATCAATATTTCTGTCCTGTCATCCGCAATCCATCATAATGAAAGAGTGGGTGATATCTTGACCATTTGGCATCAAAGCGGATTTTTCAACTACCTTATTATTCTTTTAACTTTTGTAAATAATTATGGTCTGTTACAACTTTGATAAAATATTTTTAATTTTATAATAAATCTAATATTATTTCTTTCTCTGCAAGTTAAATACACTACATAACATAATTTGGGGGAAAAAAAGATTAAAAGTAGTGTAGTAATAACTATGTACACACAAAGCACATTGTCACTATTCTATAACATCGAGATTCGTGAAATGCTATTTTCACCCATAAAACCTTCTGAAAATAGAAGTGGACTTCTCTTGAACAATTTTCAAAAATTGATTGCTTTTAGATGATATTTAGGTGTGTTACCCTACCAATTGGATATTTTTTCAAAAAAGATTCTTCTAAAACCGGATTTCCCAAACTTTTTAAACAAAAGGAGCCCATCTATTATTAAAAAAAATACATGCTGGAGCTTCCATAAAATTTTCAGCATTAATATTATGAACATTCAATAACAAAAGTTAAATTTTACAAGTAAAAAGTATAAAACAAACAGGAAACATCACATGTTCTGGCTGCAACTTAAGCAAATATACTTTATTCAGATTTGACAAAATTGACAATCCAAAATACTTATGCTATTTTATAGGGTGAAAATCATAAATTATATTATAAAATTTTCTTATTGAGCCTGAAATAACTGTGGCAGAGCATAGTTTGAAAAACGTTGCTCTAGAAGCTTCTTGGAATTCTCTTTCCCTGGCAATTTTAATATGAATGGATCCTTGGCTGGAAATATTTTAAAAATTAAATGCCTCTAGAAGCTATTAAGAATTTGACGCAAGGCTATTTTTCAGCTTATTATTCGAGAAGGTGGGGGATATTCCAGAGGAATTTAAATTTATTTTAAAAGGGTGTAAATGCTTCCTAGAGGGACATGCCCCTGACACACACCCCAGTTCCACTGCCACAGTCCATAGGTTGAGAGCTATTGATGTATAAATTAGACACATTTTCATTAGACGAGCTTTATCTGAGATGTATAATAGCTACTAGATCTACTTTCACATATTCATACATCAAGACATGTAATCAGCAGCTGTCACCAATAAGTCAGGGGTATTTAAATATTAGATAAGCACATATTTGGCCATTTAGAATACCACCTTGCCACCCTTTCATGCTTATGTTATATTTGGTGACTTTTTTTTTGTAATTTGTTCAAAGGAATAACTTTTATTAATTTTGTGATTTATAAATTGCTGGGAATTATTAAAGAGAAGGTGTAAATTAATGGTGCAAAAAATTCACAATAAACACTGTTGTAAAATAATTTTAAATTTATTGCAATACACATGTAAAATTTCAAAAGTAATATAATATAAAAAAAATCACTTATTTGAAATGATTAAGTATTATTAGTGATATTACAGCTATTAAAAAATCTAAACTACTTTTAATCTGATTACCAAGGGCCTTGAATCCATGTCTTGACACTTTTAATTATTATGCGCCAGTTTGGGGTGGCTAAGTCACTGTTCCATTCTTGCTCGTCTCTGTCTAACGTAGGCATTGTACTGACCCCCTTTCCCTTACCAGCGAAATTAAGCAAAGCTTGAAATCCCACCCCCCATTCCAGCTGAAATTGCTTAAATAACACTTGAATGCCTCTTAGTAGACTATAGTATAGTAAATAGTAAAATGTTATCAATGTTGGAAGCAGACAGAGGTTTGGATTTTCTAATTGGCTTTTTTTTAATTCACTCACACTAAATCCTCAGACACAAATTCTATCTATCAAACTTTTTTCAGCCATTAATTCAATTCATCATCGAAACAGTATTTTTAAATAGAAAAAAAAAATATTACACACACACACGGCTTATTTAATCTACTTTACAAACTTTGGTCCAAAAAACTAGTCTAAAAGAATTGCACTGTCTTATTAATTATACATGTGTCCATATTCAATAAACACTAATTGAATATGAATGAGGAAGGCAGTAATTTAAAGGAACTATTGAACTTGTATTTGTGTGGAGGATGAGTGGACAACTGTCAGTGGGAAACCAGACGAGACAAGCTTGATATTTTAACAACTTGCCCACCTATGCAGCTAATTTTAAAATAAGTTTTTTTTAATATACATTTCTAGAGCTTCTTAAACTTAGTATAAACTGACTGTTGAACATTTTACACAATGTGGTATAATATGATGTCTTACCTGACCATGTAACAAATGTGCACAATCTTTCATTTTCAGATTTTTGAGTAGAATTTCCATGAAATTTCAAATTTTTATTTTGTTTGATAATGTTGATCCACCGAGAGAAGAGAAGAAGACAAGTTGACAGAGGAACTCCATCGTCGACCTGTTGCTGAGTGATCCCTGTCAAGCTTTTACAAAATTCACTCAATTTCGGGTTTTCAATTGGACAAACGTATTGCTGGAACTCTTGTTCCAATTGTCCACTGTGTATGTTCAAAAGGACAGCTGGGAACTCTATTATTTCCGGTTGCTTCCATCCCCCCTGCTCTCCCTCCCAGCATGTTGATTCAAAGTCAATCACAATCAAATAATCAAACTGTTGCAACAATAGAGGATTTATACCAATGATGCTGTTAGCTTTACTACCAAAAAGAGGATTAGCAATGGAGATGGTTTCCACAAGACCGAGCTCCCTGTAAAATTGTAGAAAAGATTATTATATCAGTACCCCGATTTTGGTTGGAAGAACAGTAGAGAAAATTCAAACATATTTTTTATGGTCAACAATGATAACTCTTTAATATAATATGTGTGTTATCTTAAAGGTATTGATAATATCTATCAAAAGTGATCGCTGCACATAACATGACTTGATTTATGAATATATTAAAATTGTTTTAATAATTTTAGTAACTAACCTTTACTGTTCTTCCTACCAAAATCATACTATACTAAAGCCATGCAAAAAAGCAAAGTTATTTTTCTCAGAATATAATGGTAATTTATGCTGAAAGTGGTTATTTTTTACCTCTACAAGTCAAATCAGAAAAAAAAAATAAGAAGAATCCATAATAAACTGCTTCTGGATGCACAACCAATTATTTAACAACATTGAACACACAATGCCGATGTTTAATTTCCTTTTCATACCGTATATCAATGGTTCCATTATGAGTCAAAGTGATGCTATTGTATTAGTTCCAAAATGAGTATTTATTATTTATTCTGCATGCAAAGTTAATTGTGAAATAAAATATTCTTATATTATTATTACCTATAGGCTACTATCTTTCAAATTAAAACAATGTCATTGTGGCCGGATTATTATCCTTAATATTTGGTCTTTAGTTGGCCAGAACATTGTTGTATAGCACTGTATGTCGCAAGAAATCTTTCAGTCAACATTTGCACATGGTAACCAAATGATCTCCGCACATTTCTTAGTAAATGTTGGTTTTTTACAAAGCAACTGCCTGCAGCAATATTATGTCAACTATAGTGCCCTCCATTTGATTTTCAACACATTGCTTCAGTTCGCAGTAGATGTTAAGGTTAGTTCCGCATCAAGTGATCCAATATTTTAACACTTTTGATCCCATGATGAAACTTTTCACAAATGATGCTAAAATATAGAAGTTCAGAATGTTTGATTTTTTTTAATTAAAAGAAATACATATTGGAGAAATTCAAGGTTGAATATTTTAAGGCATAACCTTGAAATTAAGATATGTCCAAAGATAGTGATGTTAAGTGTGTTATATGAAAGCTTATAAAATTGGCTACAAACTTTTTTTTTCCCAGCCTTCTTTCTTATTTCTAGCTTGAGTAACCATTTATTATTTTGTCACCTGCCTCGGTGGCGTAGTTGGCTAATGCGCTAGTCGTGTTGAGCTTGACTGCTGAGGACGGGGAGATCATGGTTCGAATCTCGGTCGGGTGAACTGGGGGTGGTTTTTCCTAAATGGTTTTCCACTATCCCTCCATGTAAATGCGGGTTCACTTCCTCTAATTCATTAGCGTAATTAGTACTTAAAGCGTATAGCCCGAACGAGTAATAAAATGTGGTGCTAAATAATAATAATATTATTTTGTCAATGTGTGTCACCAAAGGATGCGAGTTTTAGAGATTTTAGAAGGCCCTACCTACTCAACTACTGTAGAACAACAGTTAAAAATGTGGAATTTTTATTATCTCTGGGGCTAATTAGGTGAGCCAAATTTGAAAAAAATCCACGGGAGAGGCGTCATTAAAATATTTTGATCGGTTGATGAAATAAATGATTAATTAAAATCTATAGAAATACATAAGCCCCCCTTACATGATAACTTTGCATAGTAGCAAACAGTGATGTCACTATGGAGGTGCAGGAATTGCAGATCACACCAGTTGACACTATCAAAGGGATGACACCACTGTATTGACTGTCTATACAAGTTTTGTGTAGTGTATCGGCCAAAATTTTGTATCCTTAAAGTTAGCTATAACCACAAAAACCTTTTTCGTAAGCACAGCTCACATGTAATGTATCAATATAGTACCTACAAAGATAAATTTATGATAATTTACATTGAACCTTCTAATGTGCATGCACTCCATTAAGAGTTATTTCAGTTACCCAATTATAATTATGCTTCAAATTTTGTATGCATGTGCATGAAGAATATGTGGTTTTTATATTCGCTTTTTTTAAGCTACGGTAGCCCTACAGTATTTTTTAGTAAAGGGCTATTGTGATATTCATTTGTCTACAACTTATGTATTATTTGAGCCATTATTGACTATGCAAACCTAATCTCATGTGATAGTAGTTTAACAAGTTAAAATTAACATAGTTTTGATGTAATCTTTAACATTTCTACTTCAAATTTCTTCCTATTGAATTTTCACTTTAATAACCACATTAAACTATGCAAATGTAAATATATTTCAGTTACAATATTGACATGATATTGTAATATGAAGGGGCGCCGTCATTTTAATGTTGCAAGTTGTCGACATTGGTGGTCTTGGGGTAAAGTACTCGCCTCGGGACCCAATGTCCGTGGGCTCAAACCCACTGGGGTCGATAGATTTTTCTTGGATGATAAATATTTTTAGCACAACTTCCTTCAGAGGGGAAATAAAGTGGTTGGTCCCATGTCGATTGCAGGATGTAAAAGAACCCTGGAAGGTATGTGAAAATACCTTTCCCAGCAAAATTAGTTGGTCCTTCCACTCTTGCTTGTAGAAATTCTTGTGTAGTGATATAGGCATAATTAATCAGTTTAGAATATTCACATTAAATATCTCAAATAAATAAATAAAAATTGCATGTTGATTATGTTGACCACTGTTATTGCCATTACTTTCAGTGATGTACAGGAATTACAATATGTACTTAACGTTAGTACAATAAAATTATTAAAAATTCTGTATGATTCTTTATGAGAGGAATTTTACGGGTGTGACACCACAAGTTACCACATTGAATGGACACCAACCCTAGCTACGCCATTGGGAATAACTATTCTCTAATTTGTATTAATCGATCCAAAATTGTATTGTCATTGACATGGAAGGTTAGGTTAAGCTTGGTTAATTTTTTTAACTATGAACAAACACATAGTCTAATAGATTATTTATATCTAATTCTTATGATTAGATAGTATGTTTTACTGTGGAATGGGTGAGTTGAGCAACTGTTTTCTAATTTATTAAAGAAATAGTTTTAGTGTGGCGAGTGTTTACATTTTTTTCTGTGTATAATATTAATCTTTAGTCTTTTCTTTAAAAAAAACTTTTAAAAGTATGAAATCCTACAAGTGTTGTTGACACAATTTTTGGCACACACTTGGTTTTACTTACTTTGCTAATTTTTTTGTCATATCAATATAAGGAGTAATTGGTTCCATTCTTTCAAGTAAAAAACACACTTAATAGTAACATAAATGATCAATGACCACCATATACAGCGTAAATTAGATTTAAATTTCAAACAATATTAACACAAATAATATGATTTTGTTTTCTGAGGTAGAAATTCTACGCGCCAAATATTGTAAGAATAACATGCTTTTGGCACTAAAACCTCACTAACTTAAACGTGATTAAATTTATAATACTGAAATATTTAGCTAGATATATTATAAAGAAAGATTTTATATATAATATAAAATTTAAATGCATCAAGAGTATGCATTTAAAAAAGGCAAACAAGTTTGTTATAGCAGAACCATTGAGTGTGTGTATGTATGTATGTGTGTGTGTATATACATATCTCAAATCTTTCTTTATAATATATCTATCTAAATATTTCAGTATTATAGCTTTAATCACATTTAAGTAATTGAGGTTTTAGTGCCAAAAGCATGCTATTCTTACAATATTTGGCGCGTAGAAATTCTACTTCAAAAATATTTTTTTCCATAATATGTGTTAATATTGTTTGAAATTGAAATTTAATTTACTCTATAAATGGTGCTTATTGATCATTCATGTTATATTTAAGTATGTTAATATATATTTTATATATAATATTATTATTGACTATATAATCCATAACTATATTACTAGTGAGTACATAATATATAATTAATATATTATGTAATATAATAAATATATAAATAAGAATATAATAACTATTGAGTATATTATTATATATTATATTATATTATATTATATTATATTATATTATATTATATACTTGATGGCAAACAGTATTTGGTTTTCTTTCAACCTATACGGCAGCCATGTTTATTATGCATTAAGGTCTGAGTAATATAGATGGTCTTGGTAGGGCCGTTTACATAGGGTTTTGAGTAGTGTGTCATAGGGGTGCTATAGTATAACTGGATGAACATCAAGATATCGTCTGCATAATATTGTGTAAGAAAAAAAACCTTTCAGGTATCTCTCTTTCTTTTAGACATATACAAGGCAACGTGGCAATTTGAGATTGTTCGCTAATTTTATTGAATATATGAAGCACATCAATGGTTGATTATTTAAATGAAATAAATGTGTTAGTAAAGTATTTGAAGAGTATGACAAAGTTCGAAAATCAAGAGTTGTTTTTTTCTTTAAATAAATAAATTTATGCTAGTGTATACTATGATTTTTGAAGGAAGCTTGTTTTGGAAGGCTTATTTATATTTCCAATCTAGATGGTTGTTTATCCTACCAAAATACTAATATAAAGTAGGAACTAGGTACGAAATAAAACATTTAAGAGCGGGATTCTGACCAAAGTTGGGATCTTGGCACCGTGAAAAGTGCAGACGATATTTGAATTCACTACACAAGCGTGCAAGATGGCCACATTTTTAGATTATTGTAGGGTAAATGCGAGCGGCATCATGTTTACCTCGATCAAATACTCGAAAATCCTAAAACATAACTCACCGTTTCCCGTTAACTACTTTGACAATCACAGTAGCTTTTTCAGATTCGTTATAAAAACTTTAAAGACATGGTGATATTATTAAAATTCCCATATTCCAATTGGTTTGTTTTGAAAAAATTGTTTTCTAATGAAATAACTAAAATGAGGTTTTAATTGAAGACATGTTTTCACTCTGCGTAATGAAAAGGTGCCCATATTGAACCAGTATTACAATTTAATTTTTTTTTGCCACCCAACTATGCCCTCCCATTTACCTACCCCCCTTGTGTCAGTAATGTACCCTAAGTGCCAAAGTAAGGTTCTAATGGAAATATTGAGCCGCATTCCTGTGTGTGATGGCTAGAACCACACGGATTTATTTAACTTTATTGTCGAAGTGAACCGGGCTTCTTCCCTGAAACTAGTTAGCGAACCTGCATTTTTGACCTTATGTTTAACTAAGACGTCTGGGTTTTTGACCGAGTTATTTTCCCAGGAGATACAGGCAAATTTATCCATAAGGGCGGTGACTGACCTTATTTTGAACGCGCTTTTGCCTAATAGGGTTAAGGAGAAGTTGTGTAGGGAAGTAGTTCACAGGTTCCAGTCACCCCATGAGTCACTCAGGAACTTTGTACTGTCCATTACTGAGGTGGCTCGTGTGCTTAATACCGAACTTAAGGAGCCCGAGTTGGTAGATATTATTTTAGAAAACGTTTTTCCCCTGACAAGGCGCCATTTTGTTCTTTCTAACAAACCTTCCTCCATCCAAGATCTCTATGTCTTGGCTTCACTTATAGAGGGAACTCTTCTCTCTGAAGAAGAATATCTGCATGCGCATGTAAGTCTCGCGCGGGCGGGTTCAAATCCCGGATAAACTAATTCTGCTCCACCTTTCGCCCCTCCACCGCTTGTTAGCCGTAGTAGGTACGTTAGGGGTGGCAATCCCGTGGGCTTTAATCCCGGGAATCGTGCGCCTCGTGACTTATTTAGAGTTAGATGTTTTCGTTGTAATAGACTGGGGCACGTTCAGAGGCAATGCAGGCAGGTAAACTTTTAAGGCGCGCTCGTGGCCATGGTGCGGCCGTGCCTATTGCTCATAAACCACGGGTTCCTAGTCCCGTTATTTCTGTGTGTGTTGGCACAGTGCAGTGCGTGGGTTTATTTGATACTGGAGCTAGTCACTCTTTTGTTTGTGGTACACATGTTAACGTAATTAAAAATAATGTTAAAACTGTTTGTGAAAGTATTACCCCAAAGACTTATACTATTACGAATGAGCAATGTTTGACAGTAGACCGTAAGGTCAATCGTCCTATTAAAATTGGGTGGTTTTCGAGGAAACACTATTTTTATGTGGTCCCGGTCCTCCCATTCGACATGATTTTGGGAAATGATTTTTTTTAACAAGCGCTAAATTGAATCTGCGGGAAGTCTCCTTCAGTTTCGCGCCCGGGGAATTTGTATCATTTGCAACTGTCAACACGCCACTGAGTTTATTTTCTATGGATAGTGATAGTGAGGCTATTCAAGGGGTGATCAACCGGTATTCTGACGTAATCACTGATAGATGGGGGAAATGTGATGTTCTTCCTTATGATATTGTTGCTCAGGACAACATTCCTATGCGCTCAGGGCCGTACTCCTGTGCGCCTCCCAGAATGGAGATTTTTAGGAATTTGATTTTCGATCTTAAGAAGAAAGGGGCTATCCAACCATCTAAATCTCCATACGCCAGCCCTGCGTTCATCATTCCTCGCAAAGGTCAGGGGTATCGTCTCATAGTCGATTATAGAAAATTAAACAAAAAAATTGTGTTTGACCCATATCCGATGCCGAACATCGAGTCGGCATTTCAACATCTAGGTGGAGCTAAATACTATAGCCTTATCGATCTTAACGCAAGTTTCCTTCAGTACGCGCTATCGGAGCCCTCCAAGAAATTTACTGCTTTTATCACCCCGTGGCAGGCTTATGAATTCAACCGGGTGTCCTTGGATATTAGCTGCGGGGGGCAGGCGCTGAGCAGAGTTTTGGATTATATTCTTGCCGGCTTAAAATTTAAATTGGTCTTTAAATACCTTGATGACATCTGCATCTACAGCAACTCCCTTCATGATCATTTACGTCACGTAGAGACAGTGTTAGATCGCTTGCGCTTGGCAGGGCTTACTGCCAACCCGGAGAAGGTCACATGGGCTAAGGAGTCTGTCCCATACCTGGGGTATGTTATTTCCAAAGGAAATCTGCTTATTGGCCCTGAACGCGTCAAGCCCATTCTCGACTTCCCTACCCCCAAGAACTTAAAAAGTGCGTCAAGATTTTTGGGGATGTGTGCGTATTACGCCAGGTTTAATCCTTTGTTCTCCGAAGTAGCTTACCCCCTTAACTCCCTTAAGAAGAAGGGGGCAGCTTTTGTATGGGGTCAAGAACAGAACGACGCCTTTCTCGCTCTCAAGCGCCATCTTGTTTCTCCGGCTGTATTGCGCATGCCTGATTTATCTCTCTTCTTTCAATTACATGTTGACGCTTCGTCGGTAGCGCTTGGCGCTGTACTCTCACAGCAAACCCCTGAAGGTAATAGGCCGGTAGCGTTTTCCAGTAGGGCCTTAAATACTGCTGAAAAGAAGTATAGTACCTATGAAAAAGAATGTCTTGGATGCGTATATGCTGTAGAGAAGTTTGCTGACTACCTAGAGCTTAGAAGATTTGACCTATACACTGATAATATGGCGCTGACCTGGATGTGGAACCATCCCAAACAGTTAGGTAAGATAGGGCGCTGGATTTGGAGGCTCTCCAGGTTTGATTTCACTACCCATCATGTTGCTGGCAAAGAGAACGTATCATATTCTGAAAATTGAAAAATGACACCTGGACATGGGAATCGAACCCGGGACCTTCGGCTTAGTACGCCAATGCTCTTACCACTGAGCTATTCAGGATTCGTCCCGTGCCCATGGTCATTCTTCACTCATAGTTTAAGGCAGAGTCTGAGATAGACGTGGAAGTCATCAGCTTATAAACATGTGATTATATATAAGATCACAGCCATCAGACAACGCAGCCATCAGCGACTCGGTATTTGGCATTTTTGCGGCCAATTGACAATTATATATATAACTGTACAGGATTGCATATATTGATGAAACAAATAGCCGAAGCTATTTTTGATGCATTTTAGAGAGGATACTACCTCATAGATATCATATTCTGAAAATTGAAAAATGACACCTGAATGAATCCTGGATAGCTCAGTGGTAAGAGCATTGGCGTACTAAGCCGAAGGTCCCGGGCTCGATTCCCGTGTCCAGGTGTCAAATTTTCAGAATATGATATCTATGAGGTAGTATCCTCTCTAAAATGCATCAACAATAGCTTCGGCTATTTGTTTCATCAAAGAGAACGTAGTATGCACTCTCTCGGATGTCTGAGGATCTCAATCCTGTAAAGGAAGAGCCAGAGGCTGAAACTTTATGTGTGATTCATACCATTCACGAATCTTTTATCTCGATTGGAACTCACTACGCTGAGGATGAATTTTGTAAACAAGTAGTTGGGCGGATTAGAGCTGGAGAGGTCGTTGGGAACTACCACATACGCAAGGGGCTCTTAGTGGCCAATATTAGAGGGAGATCCAAGTACTATATTCCCAAAAAACTTAGGCCTATGCTCCTTAGATATTACCACGACTCAACTTTTGGTGGGCACTGTGGGGTACTCAAGATTGAGCGGAAGGTATCTAAGGAGTTTTACTGGCCCAACTTATCTTAGGACGTTAGGGAATGGGTACGTAAGTGCGAGCCCTGTTAGAAGGACAAGCCCTCCCAGAACTCTAAACTCGGGTCCCATTCTGCCGACATCACTACGCGCCCCTGGGAGAAAGTCTTTGTTGACTATGTCGGGCCCCTTACTCGCTCCTCCCAGGGCAGCACTTCTATACTGGTTTCCATGGATACATTTTCTAAGTTTGTGATTTTGATCCCCATCAGGAACATGAAAGCATCGACAACGGCGAACGCCCTGTCTAGGCGTGTTTGGGCTGTATTAGGAACCCCTAGAGTTATTGTAAGTGACAATGGACCTTGTTTCAGATATAAAGCGTTCGGAGACATGTATTTCTATAGGGAATCAAACATGTGACCACCAGTCCTTACAAACCTTCCCCGAACCACGTAGAGTGCTTCAACCGTAATTTGAATGTGGCGCTTACCATCTTCCCCCACCATAACCACTCTCACTAGGATAAGCATTTAGACTTTTTTGAATGTTGCGTTCAACTCTGCATTCCATGAGTCAGTCAAAGCCACCCCGGCTTCAATCTTCCTGAATAGGGATCTGAACCACCCCCTACTGACGACTTGGGATATCGACCCACTTCTATCTGAGGCCTATGACCACCCCTTTGAGGAAAAATGTGAACTTGCCTTTAGAAATTTGCAGAAGTCACAGAGGAAAGTGGCTTCGACTTACAATAGGGGGTGCGTCCCAGTTTTATTTAAAGTTGGGGATAATGTAGCTTGTCAATGTTTCCCCCTGAGCTCGGCTGTGGACAAAACGTCGGCCAAGCTGAGGTACAAGTGGAGTGGGCCATGGTGTATCGACAAGTTCTTAACGCCCATCTCTGTGCTGCTGAAAGATATGGCTAACCCATCGGTAACCCGTCATGTCAGCCACCCGAAGACGGTGGTATAATGAGTCAGTGCCCTGTCTTAATAGGTATCAGTTAGGTATCAATTGTGTAGTTAGTGTATATTTTGGTATAATATCAGGTTGAGCTTTGGTATAATAATTAATTAGAAAAGGGGGCCCCCTACTTTCTAACATAATTAAGTAAGTGATATATAATGTTTTGTGTTTCAAATTATAACACCTGGGACTTGTGAACGAACTAGTGCGCGTGTGCGTGCCTGTTAAAAGAAGAGGGAACTATAAACTGGGCATTTTCCCATAGAAGACTTTTTAACTTTGTGGTATCTGCAGGAAGATATCTTTATGGAATGTGCCCAGTTGCCAAAATCAGGTTGACCCGAACGGACTGGACTTACAGAGAGCCGTTCTTGGCTTATTATGAACTCTGTGTTTGTGTATTAGGTATAATATGTCTTTATTGTGTTCTCAGAGAGGCCTTCCTCTTCCTCCTCACCTCCCTCCCCCTTCTGGTTTTGGTGACTAAGTATTGGACTGTGCCATCTATCGAAGAAGGATATCGACCACACAAGATGGGCCTTGTTATCAAGAGGAACGGGCCTCGACGACGATGGATCATCGGAGATATGGAGAGTCGGGGCTTTGCATAAGGTGTTCCGGCGTGAACCATTCTGAGATCTGTCAGGGTACTACCACCAAGAAGGTCTGCAAATTAACTGTGGGGGCCACTGATTGAAAGCCTTTCACCGGGACTCGTGGGACTGTAATGATATCGATTTTTCCTGTCTTTTTAATATTCGAGATCATATTTTAAAGTAAATATATTAATATTTCTTCTTTTCAGTTAATATAAAGTAAACTCATCTTTTCTAGACTACGGCCATGTTTCTTTTATTTTAACTGCACGTGTCAGAAACAAGGTTTTTACTTCCGGGTTGTATTTGCGCAGTAAAATAAATAGCAGGTGCAGAGTAACGCGTCTGTTTTCTTAAATGCGTGCTAATTAAAAACTAACCCCATTGGTCGATGGAAAGAAAGCAAGGAGTGGTCTGGGTTCGAGGGTGTGAACTACGGGGTCCACACGGCTTGACTCAAGAGGACGCTAGCTTGGTAGCCGCGTGATTCTACTCTTTTTCGGGAGACGAGAGAGATGCGTAATACAAAACAGCATGAATCTCGTATAGTTTGATAATGTTAGCTTGGTTGTGTTTGGAATCACGGCCAAGGTGTTTTTACCTAAATGGTTTTCATTATTCTTTTTCAAACAACAGTGATTTGTAATACATTATACCATTAAAGTTTATACAAAAGTATCTATTTTCGAAAACATTTATTTGTAATATATAAATTCTTCAAACCAAAGTGAAGTTAGTACAT
>CABFOW010003832.1:45115-66583 GCA_902141385.1 Timema californicum
GGGGGGGGGGGAGGAATAGTAACGAGTTACAAGTTAAAGCTATTTAAAATGGGGCAACACTCACCAAATCCCCTTGATGAACTCCAACACAAGAGCACGTGCTCTGACCTCCACTCTTCAACGCTCGACACAACAGACTGAGTGGAGCTTTCAACCGACTGGTTGCTCGGGGCTCGATCCACGCCGGGTCGGAAACAAAGAATGAGGTTCCACATGGCCACGCAAGCAGCAGTTCCAGCATTATGATCATCTAGAACAATCTACTTGTTGCTAGGACCTCCTTCTCTTGTCGTGTTTGTTCTTTCTACCTACCCCCTCCTTCCCTTGACCCTTCTCTCTGTGGATACAATTATGAGTATATATTGGGACGTTGGTTTTCAATGGTCACTCATTATACCGCCGACTGACTTAAGTTCGGACGGCGACTTAAGGGCCGGGATCTATTATTTAAATATTCAAAATTCATTTTCGGCATAATGGTGGGGGGATTTATTATCAAAATTATTGTCTGGGACTTAAACTCATTTAAAATTTAACTTTGAAATGTTTCACACAGCCCGTTGCAAATGCGGTCGCCTTTCTGTCTCCTTATGCAAGGTTTAATTCAATTAGTCTGTGCTATTTCTCTTTAATTGTATATCTAATTTAATGTATGTATTTTCTGGCCACGCTGTGGCAAACCTTGCGTCTCGGGCTTACCACCCGTTCTTTATTGATATCTTTAACATATGTATAGTATATGTGTACCGTGGCTACAGACTGACCCGTCACCAACAACAGTTTTCTACTTACCCTATTCACCGGAAAAACCGAAGTCTCGTTCAATAACAACAATCACGCCATGCAACGACCTTGTTGTTGCACTGCATAAAAACTTTGAATGGGAAGTCAGCCACGTCCTCGTCTCTTCTCCAAACTAAGACAATCCGTTCGAAGCGCGCATGCGCGAGAGTGCAATTCTAAGTGGATACCAGTGGCTCAGGCGTCCGTTGTTACCCCCACCCCCCATTGCTATGTGAGTCTCAACTGCGCTATGGAAGAGTGGAACCTTGTGATTGGGTGTTGGTGACGACATGATGATGTAATTCTTTCCTACCTAGTTTCCCCGCTGGGCAGAATCAAATATAAGCCTGTGACCTGTAACGAATGTCACTCTTTGATGCTGGTTAGGTATAAGGAATACTTGGGCGCATTGTAGGCCCCTAGGATCGTCTTAAATGTAAGCTATTGTTATGGACGTAAATTAATCGTCGACCATAAACATTGTATATTTCAGGACATGGTTCGAATCATGGAGGAGTTTAGGAGATTTAGTGTAAATAAGGGAACTTATTCTTTGACCATGAACATGGTATATTTCAGGTCGTGGTTCAAATCTTGGAGAAGTTTAGGAAATTCATATCTAAATAAGGGACGTCAAACTTAGACCAGGAACATTGTATATTTCAGGTCATGGTTCAAATCCTGGAGGAGTTTGAGGAAATTATTGTAAAAGAGGGAGATTAATCTTTGACCATGATCTTTCTGTATTCAGGTCAGGGTTGGAATCATGGTCATAAGGAGTCAGTCTATCTGAAGTTGTTAAGTGTTTGGTTATTTATATTGTTTACATTCTGATGACTTTATTTCATTTAGGTTTGTTTATTATCTCATGGAATATGTCAAGTGTTAGCTTATTTATATTGTTTACAGTCGGATGACTTTAATGTTATATGTTATGTCTACTATCTTCGAGACCTATTAAAGTTAGTTTGATGGAAATGTTGACTTACAGTTTTGAGAGCTTTATATTCTCATGGGACAGTATATTATTTGTACACCTTTAAGTTATTAATAGGGACAATTTCCCTGTCTATGTCAGATAATGATATCCTGTTTTGTATCTTTATTTATGAGGAAAATTACTTTGTTATTCATACCCGAGTATCGATTTCTATCAAAGTTAGATATACCAAATTGTACAAATTATTCAATGCAGATTATCATCAAAATAAACGAGCCCTCGGGCTGTATTTGTAAACCTTTGCTTGTTCTTGTCTGAACCCAGACTACCTCATGGTTATGTCCATTAGACTTAGCCATAATTTCTCTGGTAAGACAAGGGTGTTGTTGGGCTTGCTGAAGGAGGATGACATTGGTCCCCTGTGATTACCCCTTTTTACGTTGTAATTTAAAACCTCGCTTTCTGTGGTGACTGGTTGGACTTAGGCCATTCGGCTAAGGGACGGTCCCCACAGAGGGCTTAATACGGTTGATATGGAGTTATCTAGTTAACTGATCAAACGTAGAGCGCAGGGCACTAGTAGGTTAGTTTGGGACTTGGTCCTAAGATAGATTCTTGTATTATTACTGTTCAACATTATGTTGGTTTCTTTTGGTTTGAAGGCGCGTATTTATTTTTCTTGTTATTATTACCTAAGTTTAAATGTTTGTTAGGGGTTACGATGAAGGATCGTTTTTTGCACTTATTACTCAAGCTAAAGGAACTATAAACTTCTTACCTCTCTGTAAGGGCTATGTAAATATCAAATTTATCATGATTATTGCGTTTTGCTTGAAGGCGCGTGTTAGGGTGATTTCCCATATTAGTTCTAATGTTAATTAATGTAGAAATATTAGATAGGAGTAATAACGGAGTTATTGCTTTTCTCTCTAAATGCGCGGGGTATTTAAACGTTGAATCATACATAGACTTCCATGATGACAAATTAATATTAGTGTTGTATTGACTATTGACTACCAGCTAATTACTATATATTTCTTTTTCTATTTTCAGTTATTGTAAAGTCTATTAATTCCATGATCAAAATTGAGTTTTTTTTATATATCTGAGAGGATAAGCACTTCACACCATGTTATTATATTTTTGTTCTAATAATGTATTTACCATTTTGATGTTCTAAATAAAATAAACATACATTGTTATTGTCAGGTAAACTTCTTAACTGATTTGCCAGTCACGCTTCCTAATATTTTAACGAGGTTTACATCCTATTTGACAATCTTGACTCTACTAAATAGTCTCCTATTCTGAAAATTGAAAAATAACACCTCAACATGGGAATCAAACCAGGTCTTTTGGTTTAGTACGCCAATGCTCTAACCACGGAGCTATCCAGGTATCAGATTATGATATCTTAGATGGAGTAATCCTCACTAAAAGAATAACAAATAGCTTTGGCTTAAATGCTCTCTTCCTTCACATGGGCTTATATCAGGTTGAAACAGTGTATTAATGAGGGGTATAAAGTTACATCTAACTAGAGATGGAATTTTAGTGTAATTGAGATATGAATATCCCAAATGTCAATGTTTATACTCAAGATTAGTGATTCCTAAAGTCGTTAACACCAGAAACATCATCAAACGAGCTTCGGTTGCCGCACGGTCTAACGCGCTACTCTGGCAATAGACTAAACTGCCGATGACAAGGAGATCAGCGTTCGATACCAGTTGGTTGGGCGGTTTTACTTAATTTTTCACTCTCACGGGTGCAATTCCTCTAAATTCAACCTTCCTCATCCCTAATTCAGTAATTAGTATAAAGGTGTACAACCAGAAAGGTTAGTAAGACGCAGTGCTAAAAAAAAGTAGAAAAGAAACAACTGAATCCAAGCCTTTATAGTCCCGTTTAGTTCATAAATCAATTTTTTTTATCAACAATAGGTTTGTTAAAATAATTTTAAGGTCGGCCTGACATTTATCTCCCCCTTGCCTCCTATTCTTTGTGCTTCTTAACTACCCCTCCCCATTCCCCCTTATAACACTATATTTTGAAGTATAATAGGCTCTACGTGCTACTGTTACAATTTAACCCCACCACTGCAGAAAATTTTCATCTCTACATCGAAAATATTCAAATAATTTAAGCCATTTGAGCGAATTACAATTTTTTTTTTACAATGAACGATTCCCCTTAAGCTCTTCTTCTTCCTACTGGCACACTTGTATTGTTATCCTACCAATAAAATCAAAGTAGACGTTGAAAGTTATCATTGTGGTCCAACCAAGAATGTTGAATTTTACTCTGAAAATCTAGAAGCTGCCTGTGACCCCCCACTATATAAAAGTTCCTTTCATTAAATATTATTTTATCCTAAATCGTTTCTCACTCATCTCCACACCATCAATGAAAATATAAAGGTGACTTATTTTTGATACTTTAATTGTTTGTAAATTCAAACACTTCTCTTGGTTATAGTATCAACCCAAAAGACAAAGGTAATTGACAGCTTAAAATTGGAACTCTTTCATGCAATGAACAAACCAGGATCAACCCCCCTATAGTGTATGTGTGTGTGGGAAACTTTCATTTCTTGACTCCCAACATTTTGTCTTAAATCGTTACAAACCCTCACCAGAATGTTATTTCATATTTTGGGAGCTTGTAACATTGATTATTTTTGAGTAAAAAAGTTCATAAAAACATGGAGATTTAGCTGTTTGAAATTGGTGCATGAAAAGCCACAGAGGTATTTAAGAATAAATGTATTGTTTGTGTTTATTGAATGTTAACAAACAAAAATAATTGACAAATAGTTCCATTGCTAACTTAAATGCATTTTGCAACTTATATGATAACAGTATGTGTTCTTCTAAGGTCATCTTGGCGTTCTTTTAAGCACCGTTGGCAGTATTCCCTACAAGCACCAATAGGCCTTTTATTACAAAAAACGTAAGCAAACACGTTATCAGCATATTCATTATGTGTAAAGATGTGCAGCATTATTGACAACACTTCTAATATCCAACAGTGTCAGCCTATAATTGCTTCTTGGTCATAATCGATTCATAAAGCTGTGCGCTAGTCATCTGATTAAGAGAGCTGCACATGTATCAAATTTGTACACACCATTCATAAAGCTGTTTCTCAACAACAATTGAGAATTGGACACATGATTATACGAAATTTTTATTACTCAGAATATTTGATACTACAACCTCCCAGAATATTTTCCAATACTCCTAAAAAAACCTGTTTATAACTATCATTTAATTTTGTGTTGTAATGTATGCAGTAACATTCATGCTAGGAGAGGGTTAAATATTGTAATATTTCTGCCCTTAAGTTTGAGACAGCAAGATTCAATTCTTAGGGGTCTCAGTAGGGAAAATTTTGTATTTCTTTGGCGATTCATCTCATGATTATCCTAAACTAAGACCACACAGAAACACATTTTGATTAATAAGCCGCATCAAGCTTTTTTGAGTCAACAGTCGAACATAGACACTTATCGCAGCAGTTTCTAAATACCCTGTATTGTGGGACACTTAAAGGACAGAAAAAACTTCCAGTGCATCTTGGGAAGAGGTCAACAATAAAATAAACAATTGTGACTGTAAATATCCTATATTTGTATATTTTATTGAACAATATTTACTTCAGTGTATGAATGCCTTGTGTGTGAGTGCAGAAATGCATTTAAATAATTCAAAACTATCAAACTACTGCTTTAACAAGAGTAAGTGTTTAACCTAAACGGGTAGTAAGACGTGGTACTAACTAAAAGAATATGAATAATAAAAAACAAAAGTAATAAAACACTAGTGACACACACTTGTGGGCGAGTGGACTAATTTCAAGCTCATATAGAGTAAAAAATAATGTGAATATAAAATCAAATAAATCACACTAAAAATACAGGAACATTTACAATTTTAGTTTTTACTGCCTATGAATTTAATAAGAATTGAAATAAAAACTGTTCAAAAAAGTTCTTAGTTCCAGGTTTTACTTAATGTAGATCGTATGTTCTCAAAGTGATGAATACGATGCTTTGAATCACTTCCATACAGCTTAGCCATCAGAGCACAATAATATTTACCAAATAAAGTTGATTTCAAAATTGAATACTCTCTCCAACCTTAGCTTATTGATTAATATTTATTTAATTTAAGGGGTGTGCAAATTCCACATTTTTGATGTGAAGCGAAGCTGATTCGAATTATATGAAATATACTCAAAACCAGATCTAAGTTTGAATAATTTTTATGTATATATAGGGATAATATATAATTTTGTACAAATTGTATAGCCTTAGATACTAAATATCATTCACAAAATATGTTATTGAAAAAATGTTCAACACATCTTGAGCTTAGCTGATGAATCAACTAAATGTGATAACATGCACTTCAATAATTGCAGATTTTTGTCATGTGAACATTAATTTGTAATTTAAATAACAGTATAGGATGACCAAATTTGAACATAAGTATGTAGTTTAGTCTTCAAAATTTTTATCGGCAAAACTCGTGGTAGTCAAAGCCAATGTTATTTTTACAGAGCAAGGCCAAAGGTAAGGAATATTCAAAGCGAAGTCAAAGTTTTCAAAGCTTTGTACATACCCCTATCTGATTTATATTCCACATTATCATTTAATAACATTGTTTAGCACTACATAAACATCTCTGTTAAAGGATGAAAGGGTTGGATCTAGTACTCTTCTTTCTGCGAGATGTTTGAGGCTTGACTGGTGTGGGTTGGTTCTCCTTGTCCTCAGGGCTGCGAGCCAGTTGACGAGGTGTGAGCCTGGTTGCAGTGCTACTTTCTACAAGTGGCAGCATTTTGTGTGTGTCCTCATCTTGGGGGGAATCCACAAACACGCGGATCTTAGGCCGCGGGTTCTTTTTGGTGTTGGTAGTGGACAGCGTGGCGGTTATGCTACGTTCTCTAGGGGTGATTGTCTTGATGCCAATGTTACAAGGAATCATGTGTTTACTTTTAGAAGCAAGTTTAATTGCTGCAGGAGTTTGTCTCACATATCTACTTTCCTTCTGTGTTTCTTGATTAACCTTGTGTCTCAAACATCCCTCCTTATTCTGCCCCGGTTGAACATCAGTTTCTTTCTGAGACCTTTTGTTAATTCTCTGACTGGTACACCCTCTTTCTTTTTTCTGTTTCATATCTAGCTGAGAACAATTCCTGGGCGAGAGAGAGAAATTGCACTGGTCATCAGAGCTAGAGCTTTTACCAAGGGCCAGCCTCTTCTCTTTCCTCTTCACATCAGACTGCCAGGAGGTGCAGGATGCAGATTGGCCATCTGGAGGGGTCATTTTGTCTGAGTCTTCACTCGAGTTGCTGGGGAACTTCAGGGCCTTCTTGACAGCAGGGTTTATTGTAAATGTTTGGCTATCGGGGAATTCTAAACCATCTGATATGGTTTTACTAGCAATCTTCTTTGAACCAGTTTTACCAATCCTTGTAGCAGTGCTACGTTTTGACAACATAGGGTTGGGCCCATTCTCGTTTGTTGGCGATTCTAAATCTGGGCTTGAAAATTTACTGTTATTGTTTGTTCCAGTTTTAGCAAGGCGTGAAGCAATTGGCACAAGATCTCTAGTTATCGCTGCTGTTCTGCTTGATCTCCTCATAATCCTGGGTTTAGGTGGCAAAGTGGCAGAACTCAAATTCATTGGTGAACCTAGGCTTGACAGCGTTTTGCTCCTATTTGTATTTCCTCGAGAGCTTGAGGCAGTTTTCGCACAGGAAGTGGCCTTCCCTGTGGTCTTGTGTGGGATGTCAATGGTAGGTGGGGATTTAAAGACATCATCTTCCATGTCATCATAGGCGTCAAAGATAGGCGCAGTTGATGCTGACTTATAGGTTGAGAGTCGCACTCTCAGTTTGGGAGGCGGCGGCCTCCATGGTGTGATGTCTACAGCTTCTGAGGATTCCTTGCTGAGCAGGTCAGAGAAGAGCAGACGCCTGGCCATAGGTGTTCGAACGCTGTTTGAGATTTCAAGTGGAGGCACTTTGGTCTCAGGACATTCTTCAGCCATCCCTGTATTAATCAAAATAACACAACACATTAGCCCTTGTCCATAGCCAAACTTTAAGGGGTTATACAATGAGTATTCCTTGTTGAGATACTTTAGTTCAGATCCTGGTGGGATCAAAAATATGTTTATGTAGAGCAAAAAACAAGCAATATACAAATGACTTAGCATTTACTAGAAATGAAAATGATGGAAACTTGAAAAGATAAAGTCCAACTTATGTTTTTGGAGGTTCACTGAAACCTTTTATCATGGGTTTGTATAAATTTTATATCCTCAAGCTTTTACTACAACAGTCAGCTTATTCAGGTGTAGACTAAACTAAGTGGCTGACTGTTTTACTTTTATGCGTCACTAAGGGGTGAGACTATAAAGCTCATTTGACTGACAAAACTTCTCCACTGCACTAAACTAAACAAGGACGGTGAATAAAATGTCAGACAGCAATGCATTCTTATCAAGATCAATAAGCAACAAAAGACATCTATGCAGTTTAATCTTTACCCGATGAAACTGCTTATATAAATAAAAGGATTTTTTCACCGCTACATTTCACTAGCTATTTGGGCTATAAGCATTTAGGCTAATGTGTTAGGAATGAATAAGGTTGAATTTAGAGGGAGTGTACCTGCATTTGTGAGAGAGAGAGAGAGGGAGTGTACCTGCATTTATGTGTAAAAGAGAGAGAGGAGGGGAGAGAGAGAGCAAGAGGGGGGAGGGAGAGAGCAAGAGGGGAGGAGAGAGTAAAAAACAGTTTAGAAAAAAAACACTCAATGCACCTGACTGGGATTCGAACCCAGATTTCCCCATCAGCAGCAATCAAGTCAATTGCAAGAGTGATGTTTCAGACTATCCAACCACTAAAGCAGGTGAAATATGAAGATATTGTTTTCTACTGGATTTTCAAGATCAGTGAACCTCTAGAGTTAAACTGGGATCCTTGATTTTAAATTACCCTTCATTTCCTTCCAGGTGCCAAAGACCCTATGCAATCAATAAATTAACAAGCTTATTAAATAACATTTTAAAATCACACTCCTCCCTGGTGAGTTCCGATAGAATGAAACCTAGGTCAGGGGATTGGGCGGTGACGAACGATTTTCTTTAAGAGGCAACCAGTACTTCTTTGTCAAATGGCAGCAATGTAAAGTGTGAACTGTGTTCTTCTTTACATTATAAAAGCCATATTGTGTTCATCCCTTTTATATGTTTCCATCCACCTTTCATATACCTTCTTCCAAATATAATACAAATTATTATTAGTAAGCCTGTGCACTATCTCTAAATAATTAAAGATAAATTGAATATTGGTGTCATAGGTGAAATTTGACTTTGATTCAAATTCACTACTAGCTTTGTCCAACACTGATAAGGTGTTTGTAGTTAAGTCAAATCCACTTTATCTTAAATACAAATCTGAGTCTTGGGAAATATAATAAAGATGAGAGGTTAACTTTCCCAAATTGGTATGCTTTGTTTTCTCTCCAATTATGATTTTTGTTTATATTAAATCTTTAATTACTGTAGAGACTAGACATAGTATGTTTTGTTGCTTACTTTCATTCAGGTAGTAGTAGTAGTAGTAGTAGTAGTTTAATAATTTGTATAGTGGCGCCTAGCTCAGCTGAAGGTTGATTTTGTTGGTCAGTTGACCTTAATGTGTACAATGCTTTTAGTGTGTTCTAAAATGGATTTAGGTATAGCCTTCATGTATAACTGATTATAGCTTGTATTTATGTAAAGGAGACGTCTGTAACCAATAAACCGTTTTATGAAAGTTAATTTGTATGTGATATAATAAAATATGGTGCAGTCAGTAGTGTCTGCAGTGAATTTTCTGTGATTCAAATGTGTGGATATGACTATCTCGTCCTCTAAAGAAGCAATTATTAAAATGGAGTTTAATAAACCGAAGTCACTTAATTTTGCAAGAGACTTGGTGAAGAATTTCGATGAATTACAAGAAGTCATGGACTATTTCAAGGCAACAGAGACTGGAACAACATCTGTGGGCGTGAAAATAGCTAGGCTAAGAAACCTATTAGGACGAGATGCTGTTCGACTTTATAAAACCTTAACTGCCATCAAATCTGGAGAAGAAACAGTGAATGGTATATTGCCTGTTCTCAAATCTCACTGTATTTTGAAGAAGAATGAAACCATCCTTGTGTTCAATTTAACAGGAAACAATGTCTCGGTGAACCATTTGAAAACTTTTACGCAGAACTCAGAGCTCTTGCCACGTCTTGTGAATTTGGTGACCAGGAGGATAAGTTGTTGTGTGCACAAATAATATTGGGTCTGAGCTCAGAGTCAATAAAACAACACCTTCTTAGGGAGGACACCACCCTACAAAAAGTTGCGGAATATTGCAAATTAGTGGAGCTAGCAGACAAAAACTTGAACACCATTGAAGATGGAAGGGGATACTGGCAGGGTGATATATTTAAAGTTGGTAGAAAAATAACCCTCCCAAGTGCAGAATCGGCGCCACATTCAGAAAACATAACAATCAAGAAGTTGGAACAATCTACAGAAGACTGAACCGTTACGTCCTGACCCCAAAGAAAATCTTGGTGTGCCAAGAAACAAGTTTAGTGAAAAGTTTGTTAGAAAAGCATGTTATCGATGTAGTTATGACCATAAAAACCAGCCATGTCCCACAATTAATAAGCAATGTAATTGATACTGAGGTATGAACTATTATGCCAGAAATTGTGTTGCCACAAATAGTTTTTCTAGTGGTCATAGTGCTTTTTACTAAAGGTTTCAGGTTATTCAGATATAGGTTCTCTTTCAATTATAAATTCTGTAAATACCAACCGTCATTGGTGCACATTATTGCTAATTAACTGCAAACCTATACTTTTAAAATTAGACACAAGGTCAGAAGTTAACATCCATCCTTTAAGGTATTTACACTCCATTGGACCAGATTAAAGTTCTAGGCTAAGTGCTCCTAAAACTCATATTGAAGCTTTTGGGGATTTTGAGATTGCACCTGTTGGTGAAATTTGAATTCCTGTTGTCTATGAAAACAAAATACATAGCTTGATGTTTACTATTGTCAATTCAGTTAAGGCCGTACGCTTACTTAGCATTTTATCTTGTGTGAATCTCAATTTCATTACAAACCATTTTGTTGGGGTTCTCAATGCTCAGAGTAAACTCGAATTTCAAAACTTCTGGAATTTAAACCAAGATGTATTTAATGGCCTTGGATGTTTCCAAGAGGTTCTTGATTTAAAATTAAAAAAAGGTGCTATACCTAAAAGTAGCCCAGTCCACAGAGTTCCCCTAAAATGTTAAGTAAACTCAAGGTGCATTTAGATGATCTTGAACAGCATGGCATTATTGAATGATGTGAAGCTGGTGAATGGGTAAACAACCTAGTAATGGTAGAAAACATAAAACAGGGGCCATAAGGCTGTGAATAGATCCTAATGATCTTAACGAAAATTTGGTCTGAGATTATGTGTTGATTCCCACTTTCAAGGAGATAAGTTCCAAAATGGGCAATAAAAGATCTGTTTGTGTATTTGATTTAAAATATGGGTTTTACCAGGTTGAATTGCGTAAAGAATCGACTATTATATGTACATTCAGCGCCCCATTTGGACTAAGTGTACTTCCTTAGTGCTTCCAAAAGATGACTCATAAATACTTTGGGGATATTGGGGGAGTATGTGTATATGTTGATGTTTTATGTGGAGCAGACACAATGAAAGAGTTATGGAAAATAGTTAAACAGGTTATTTAAGTTGCTTGTGAAAACTACATAGTATTCAACCTAGAAAAAGTTCAAATCTTTGTGGATGAAGTTAAATTTTTAGGTTTGGAATTTGATGAGGATGGAATTCATTCTGATGGTATTAAGAGTTCAGGCTATTCAGGTCATCTAAGTACCTGCTTTAAGGAAGGATTTGCAGCGTTTTTTTGGGAACAGTCAATTACCTAAGACTATTTGTGCCCCACCTGTCAGATATTTGCACCCCATTTCATGAACTTAAAAAAAAAGATTCCGAGTGGTCTTGGAATTCCTCCCACAATAAGCAGTTGGAGCTTCTGAAAAAGCCTTTAGCAGAACATGCCTTGTTGACTAGTTTTTAGTTTTTACCCCTCCAAACCCATCAACATACATGCTGACAGTAGTCAATATGCCCTTAGTGTCAATTTAATTCAAAATGGCAAGACCATTTTATATGTTTCACGATCGCTTACCGTCAATGAACAAAATTATGCTCAGGTGGAAAAAGAGTTGCGTGCTGTTTCATTTGAATTCAAAAGGTTCCATAACTAAGTATGGTAACGAAGCTGTAACTGTTCATTCAGATCATCAGCCACTCACCTCCATAATTGTAAAAGCCATTGATAAAATTACCAATGATCGCTTCCACCACCTTAGGCTGAAACTATTACCCTATTAATTCACATTCAAGTATTTGGCAGGAAAATACATGCATATAGCGGATTTATTATCCTGAAATTGTAAAAATATTCCTTCATCTGTAGATGAAAGTATGTATGACATAGTACATGTTATAGGGACAACCTCCGAAGTTCAACCATCCTTACTCGTAAAGTACAAAGTAAATACAGTTGTGGACTCTGTTTTGAGCAAAGTCTTTAATTGTTACAATAAAGGTTGGCCTAAGTCATTGTCATAAGATTGCTCAGAGCTGTATCATTATTTTCCCCTCAATAAATACATCACAGTCCATGATGGGATTCTTTACTATGATGAACACCTATTAGTTCCATTTAAACTTAGGCACTTCAACCTTGAGATCCTTCATGCAACTCACCTCAGTTTTGAAAAAGTCATGGATCAAGCGCCTCACAGCTTCTATTGCCCAGGAATCAACTCTGATTTGAAAATGTTTATACTTGCGTGCCAAACATTCAATCAATTTCAACGGTCTAAAATAAAGAACCCGTTGCAATCTCATGACATCCCTGATTTACCCTTTGTTAAAGTTGCTGCTGACTTTGCGGATTATAATGGTGATAGCTATCTAGTTATTGTGGACTACCATTCATGGTGGATTGAGGCTGAGAAAGTTATGAGTAAGTCTGCTTCCACTGCCATAAGCAAGCTCAAACCAATCTTTGCAAGTTTTGGGATTCCTAAGCAATTCATGTCTGACAACCAACCTTTTGACTCATATGAATTCAAAGTATTTGCTAAATCATGGAATATTGAATTAGTAATCTCCAGTCTTCACTATCTCTGCAGCAACGGTTTGGCTGAGAAAGCGGTTGGAATTGTCAAAATGATGTTAAAAAAGGCGCAATATGATCGTGGAGACCTTCCACTTTTCCCTTTGGATTATAGAAATAGCCCAGTACCAGGGCTCCCATACTCGCCTGATCAGCTTCTTCAAAGTCACACCCTTAATTCTAAACTGTCTAAAGAGGATTTCCACTTGAAGCCAGAAATTATTATTGATGATGCAATGACTGCGAAAGTAGGGCAATCATTACATTATGGCAAAACTGCTCGATTTCTTGAGCAGTATGCCTCTATTTGGAACACCAAACTGCAATTTTGGGAAGAAGGTAGTGTGGTTAAGATATTAAAAAACAGATCATATCTGGTGTGTATAAAAGGAAAACTTTGTATAGAGGAAATTCACTTCATATTATACCTAGGCGCTCTGGTAATGACAATTCCTGCTAAGATCATGATAGGGTGAGGCGTTTTGGTGATGATATGGTTGATCTTGAAGGATTAAAGGTAACACCACCATCCTCTCCTAATAACAAGCCAGAGGACATGATAACCTAAACTTTTCAGTCTCCTAATTCAGAAACTAATACTATGCTGTATGGAACTAGTCTGCCTAATATTGTTATAAAGTCTATAAATGCCTTGACTTATGAATGTTGTATAGCCTAATTCAGCTGACGGTTGATTTTGTTGGTCAGTTGGCCTTACTGTGTACGATATTTTTAGTGTTTGTTCTAAAATAGATTTATTTATAACCTTCATGTATAATTCATTCATAGCTTGTACATTATGTCAATGAGACGTTTGTAACCAATAAACCGTTTTATGAAAGTTAATTTGTATATGATATAATTAAACAGTATTGGGGTCTGATTATTTGTTTCTTAAAACAAGACACATATTTCAAACTTCCTTCATAGTTTCTGATACTCAGTATCTTGAAATTCATAATATCAGTGGTGGAAGACTATTCTCAATAGCAACTAATTTTGTAAGAGACTGACAAGAATCTAGTTCCCAAATAAGAACAAAAACTTCCCTCATAGCAATAATAATCACAAGTAGGACCTAATATGCTTATTAACAACAGTGATATTGCTAAAAACTGTAATCTAACATCAGTATATCATAGTTAAAAACAATATTAAAAAGCCATGAAGAGTTTACCTTACATTATATTATGTACTGTATTGGCTTAAATATAGATACAGATAAATACAGATACAAATACAGATTCATGCAGATATGTTTTGTAGCATACTGGAAATGTAGTGGCCAAAGAGAATAATCACACATGTCTAGTAATACATTCAAGGTCAAAACAAAGAGAGATGAAGAGAAAAAAATATAGGTAGATAAAAGATTTTCACCCTTCAGTGTCAATGATCTTAAATAAATGGTACGATACACAAAAGAGACTTTATATCTATCTTAATATACACATTTACTAAAAACTAGTGAGATTTGGGAAGCTAAATAATATACATCGCCAAAGAAACACTCTATCAAAGAACATAAATGAAATAATATCCAATTATAAAAACAATGAGAAAAGAGGAACATCTTTGTTCACCAAAAAGCGTGCGCGCACACCCACACACACCTCAGAAACTATTGGTTTTATAAAAATGTATTTCGAATAAAAGTTTTTTTTAGTAATACAACTTTACATTATATAAGTTATTTCATATCTGTAATAGTTGCAGGGATATGATAAAAATAGGAAATTTCTGCTAAAGTGAAGTAATATTAATATCATTTTCACGAGAAAATTAAATTTGTCATTTCGTTTGCAATGATAAACAGTGCCTATATACCAAATTTAATCAACATTGTTGGAGCAGATTTTGCGAAAAATATATATTTTTTGTCCTTTTGCCCTTCAGTAACCTACTTGAAGGTTAGATATCTAATTCCAAAAACTCCTCATGGGTACTTTGTTAAAACCCCAGCTACCAGGTTTTAGCCTTATCTGTAAAAGGATTTCGGCTCTAGGTTGAGAGACAGAGAGATTGCATCACAAAAATAGCTTTTTCAGTTCCAAGAGGTAATAAAACATCGGCATTTATCAAAATCTCGAGTTAATTTTTTTGGACTATCACAATGCATAATACTATCTCTCTGAGAGGTCGAGAGAAAGTAAAACTAACCCATGGCTAAAGGCAAGGAAACAACAGATACACAAGCTCAGTAGTGAATTTAGGAGGGGGGGAGGGGGGTCCAGGTGAGGGAGGTTAGAGGGGCATGTTCCCCTTGCTCCCAGATGACCATAAAATTCACTACCTAAAATTGGATATTTAAAAAAAATAGCTGAAGTTTTTTGTTATTATGTATAAAATGGAAATGTTACATAGCCAAATATATTTGGCTTATTTTGCAACAACCCAACTACTTACAATGAGCCCACTTTGTAAATAGAGACCCTGCTTCCACCAATTTGTTAGGAGCAGTGCATGTGTGGTGGTCATGTGTTTAATTTCTCAAGATCAACGGTCAACAGTTATTCAATTATTGTTATTCCATTATAATATGTTTCATATTATATCTTTAGAATTCCGTTCCAATATGTCTTAATATTGGTTAATAATAATGTCAGAAAAGTGTTTGTTGGCCAACCATAAAAACAACCTTTCACTTTAACTATTTATAAATTATATGACATAATGAATTACTAATTTGTAGCACAGCATTGGAAACTTTGGTTTCACATTGTTATTAATAATCAAAAAACTTTCCCTACATCTAATCAAATAATCCTTTAACTATACTTGGTTTCCTTTCGATTCTTTGATTTAATCTTTTTTGAAATTGCAAAAGAAAGAATCAAATTGAGAATCAGATTGAGACATTTGAATTGATCTAAAATAATATATTGAGGGTGAGATTTTTAAAAATGAAGTGGCATAGTGTCTAAATAATTTTATAATAATGGAAATTGATAAAAATAAATGAAAAGGAACAATAAACTAATAAGATTAAGTTTAATGAAGAAAGCCTACCAAAGGGATGAGGACAAATGTGGGAAAAATCCAATACACAAAGGTGACATCATCATTCTTTCTTCTGTCTTCTATAGTAGAAGTAGTCACACACACATTTAAATACAAATAGAGTAACATTTCGGAATTGTTACCTTTATCAAACACAAAGAGAGAATAAATAATAAACTTCACACAAACACTGGGTTGAAACTGTTGTAAAATGTTCTGCCAACTGTTTTTCTAACAGTTTCTTTTTTCTCCCCAATATAAAATATAGTAATCCAATGTTTGTATGAAGTGTATTCCCTCTAGCATATTACTATTTATACTATGGAAGACAGAAGAGAGGAAGGTGTCACCTTTGTGTATTGGATTCTTCCCACATTCTTCCTTCTTCCTTAAGTTGGCTTTCTCCATTAAATTTAGTCCCCTTTGTTTATTTTTCCCTTGTTTTTATTTTTATCAATTTCCATTATTATCAAATTCATTGAGGGTAAAGGATGGATATTCATAAAGATCGATTCAAGATCGAACATCCCTACTTCGTAAATCCCTAATTTTTAATGATTTCTACATGTCTTTGAAAAGGAGTGTATAAAGAGTCAGAGTCAACACTCACGCGTGTCATGTGTGATGTTAGGCGTGGACATCAGTCTCAGAGACACTTTCTGGAGCAATGCTTCCAGAAACAGATACAAATCTCTCAGCTGCTTGCTCACTTCATATGCTTGTTCATTCAACTTGATTGCCTCCGTTAACTGTGACTGACATCCACACATCTCAGCGTAGCTTAGCAGGAACCTAACATGGGATCTATTCAGGTCCCCACACAGATTGAGGGCCCAGCAAGACACGTTGACATCATCAGGCTGTTGCTTCAACCCCTTGTTATTGTGATCCATGACAAGGCTGTTTGAGTAACCCTTTTCTTCAATTAGCGACGAATGGCTGGTCAGCAACTCCAGACAGAGATCCTGTCTTCGTGTGAGTTTATGAGTGAGAATGGATCCCCCAAGGAAGTAATCAAGAGCCATCTCAAACTGCCTCTTGTATAGGAACAATTTGCCTTGCATTGTAATGTACCCCAGTACACCCGCCTGAGCAATAATATTGACACAGAAGGCACAGTGGCAACCACGTCGGTGGGAGAGGAACTCTGGCGAGGAATAGGATTGCTCGCGAAGGATGGGAGAACCCTGGGTATCCGCTGTAAGAGGGACACGGCTTGGTGTGTCAATTGTAACCTTTACAGGATCCAAACGGAGACCATCAAGACCAGAGATGAGGTTCAGATCTAGGTTTTCATAGTTCTCAGAATGTTGGGGTGAAACAGGCCCCATGCTAGAGTGGGATGAGGCCCCAGGAAGGCACAATAGGTGCCTCAGAGCCCACAGTTTGACCTGAGCATCATCCAGCTTCCCGCACAACAGGTCTGCTTGAGTAAGAAGGGACAGGAACTGCACTGTTCTGTAAACATACACCGTCCTTTAGTCATGTGTCTATGGTTGATAGTTTAAAAAAGATTAACAATGAAGAGACCTATGGATAAATATTAAAATTAAACTGTCTAAAGAAAACTGAGCAAATAAAACCTACAAAAAGAAAGCTCAGGAAAAAATGTGTCTAGAATCAAATGTGCGGAGCTGACATCTTACTTTCTTAAGCCATCCATAGTAGAAAAGGTCACATATGCACAATCAAAGATAAATAATGATTAGAGTTTGTTTGAATCCACTAGTTTTCAAATTCAAATAGCCAATTTATTTTCACATCCAAATATAGCTATGAGTACAAGAGAAAATATAAATATAATAGAATAGAAAATACAAATAGTAATTAATTGTTAACATTATTTCTTATATCTCTATAAGGAAAACCTCTTTTCACTTTATGAGGTAATTGTATTATATTTGGAAGAAGGTTTAGGAAAGGTGAATAGAAACATATAAAGGGGGACCAGCACAATATGGCTTTTACAATGAAAAGAAGAACCGAGTTCACACTTTATATTGCTGCCATTGGACAAAGAGGTAATGGTTGATTCTTAAAGAAAATCCATTGGGGATTGGGCGGTGACTATCGATTTCCTTTGAGAGGCAACCATTACCTCTTTGTCCATTGGCAACAGTGTAAAGTGTGAACTGTGTTGTTCTTTTCATTGTAAAGGCCATATTGTGTTTGTCCCTCTTTTATATGTTTCTATCCACCTTTCCAATACCTTCTTCCAAATATAATACAATTACCTCATAATGCGAAAAGAGGTTTTCCTTAATGAGTTATATATTAATATTATTAAAAAGGAATATGTCTAAAAATTTAAAATCATCTGTGAAAGTGATAAGAAATTGAAAATGAAAAGTGTGTATGAAGAAATAAAGATTAAGGTGCAGCAGAAGGGAGCAGGACTAGTTTAACTAATTTTACAACTTTTTATAGCATTAAAATGGCCAAAATAAATCAAATATTTCTCCAGTAGCAACATAGAGTTTAGTTTTCTCCACATAATGATATCAAAAAATCTAGAATATCTGTCAAGGGTGTCCTGGAATTTTGTCAAAACTTTTTAAATAAAGAGGAATATTTGATTTATTTTGGCCAAAAAAATTTCAATTCTATAAGAAATGTAAAAATACTTGCGTTCCCTTCAGTTTCTAAGGCCTAACTTAACTATCCTTTCAGGTTGACCCCCTTCCCTATCACTTACTTTACATTATTGTACAGTGTTTTTATATATTTCTAAGCCCTTAGCCAAGTATTAATTTTATATTTATACTAGAGAAGACATATGAAAGTACTATGTCACCTTTGTACATTTGATTTCATCTACATCTGTTCTTCTTACGTTAAGTATACTTTATTCACTTAAATTTTATTTATCGGTTAACTAAGATTAATTTTATCACTTTCTATGTATTGTAATAATATAGTATCCATGATTAGGTGTTTGCAAGCTTAGGGATTTTCACTTAAGTCGAATATTTGAAAAATATCTAGGATTGATGCTGAATTCGAATATACATACACAGGGCTCTGCAACAACTAGGATTTCCAGCGGAGCTCTTCATTTAAGCTCAAAATCGATATCGAAAGTTTAGATGCTTGTCATTTTTGAGCTTCCACTTGATTTTAAATATGTAACTGAAAACTTACAGTGTTGTTATGTATTTCAAATCATTCTAGAAACATAGTTCAATAGCTTATCTTTCTTTGTGTTTTTTCATTGTGTCCCTTCAAATGATAAAGGAACATCTCTGAAAATTCAAAACAATGTGTGAAGTGTTAATATAGTTCGGTAGTTTAAAAAGAGAAGAAACGACTACCAATTACTTTACATGATTGTACAGTGTTTCTAAACTGTATTACTATACATTTCCAAGCTATTAGGCACTAATTAATTTAGAATATGGGCATTTACACTTATAAATCATTCGGTAACTTAACAAATTGATAAAATTAATATCAATTTTAACATTAATAAAGTAATAAAGCTTTAAAACTACTTTCAACTGTTAAAATTATTCAATATTATCGTTCATTTTGAATTATTCTTGATTGAAGTTGTTTTACCATGACAAAACAATGAAAATAAAAATAGCTAAATAGATTACTAATTAATTGAATAATCGTTATTTTTAACATTTTTATCTAGTTCTTTTCTAAAATAATAATTTCAGTTCAGTCTCGATGTTAAATTTTATTTTAGAAAGGGTGCAGGTAAAAATAGTAAAAAATAATTATTCAATTATTGATTTCTATAAGGAAAACCTCTTTTCACTTTATGAGGTAATTGTATTAAATTTGGAAGAAGGTATAGGAAAGGTGGATAGAAACAAATAAAAGGGAACGAACACAATATGGATTTTACAAAATGAAAAGAAGAACACAGTTCACACTTTACATTGCTGCCATTGGACAAGGAGGTAATTGCTGCCTCTTAAATAAAATCGGTTGTCACCGCCCAATCCCTTGACTTAGCTTTCATTCTATCAGAACTCATCAGGGAGGATTGTGAAACACGCGATATGGCACCCCCCCACCCCAAAAAAAAAGAGCGAGACTGATAGGACTCATAGATAGGAACATGTAAAAGGTATAACATAAAAGAGAAACATAGGAAAAGGACATTGGATGCGAATGTATAATATATCACTGTAAAAAAATAAGAAAAACCTCTTTTCGCTTTATGAGGTAATTGTATTATATTTGGAGGAAAGTATATATACCTTCTTCAAATTATTCAATTATTTAGTAATTTATTTAGCTATTTTTATTTTTATTGCTTTGCCATGGAATCTCTGTGACATTATAAGTGATATGATATTGTAAGTAACCGAATGAGTTATAAGTGGAAATGTATATATCATCTAAATTAAGTAGCCTAAATTTACCAAAAGATCATTTATTTATCACATATATCAAGTGGAAGCTCGAAAATCACGAGCCTACTAAAGTTTCGGTCTCTAGCTTAAAACCCGAGTACTGACAGAGCCCTTGTGTATATATTTATTTTAAAAGTAAAAAGAAAATTAAAATAATATTTCTAGAAGACAATATGATAATAGTAAATGCTTTTTCTTTTTAATTAAAATATTTATTGAACTGTTGATCAATACTGATTTTAGACAGGCTAGCTAACATAATTCTATATCTAAATGGTTACTAAACTAATGCTAGTTTTTTAGTTGGTCATATTAAAACAAATTTTTGATATATTAAGTTTGAAATATAATATAGATTCTTTGTTTAATTTAGATTTAATGGAATTTATAGTTTTAAAAGGGGCCTTGTAAAAATTGTAAAAATAATAATTTTAGAAAAGGGCCTTGTAAAAATAATGATTATTCAATTATTTAGTCATCTATTCAGATATTTTTATTTTCATTGCATTGCCATGACAATGCCACTCCAATTAGGGATAATTCAAAATGTACAACAATATTGAATAGGTTTACCAGTCAAATGTAGTTTTAGAGCTCCAATTCATTAATGATGTGAAATTTGATATTAATTTAGCCAATATGTTAAATTACCAAATGATGTATGAGTGAAACTGCTCTAAATTAAATAGCCTAACTTATCATTTTAATTTAAAAAAATTATTTGTATGTACGTAAAGCACGAACATAACAAGCCTACAAAATTTAGATCTCAACCTTAAGCTTTAATGACAAGCTTGAAATAAGAGTACCCGCATTTACTGGCACATAAGGCCAATAGTGTGTTTGTTTTGGGGAAACAATGCATTTTGACAAATTAATTGCACTGGTGATTATGATATAGAACAATCTGCAAGTGGGAGTGATTGGGCCACATCATTGAGTGCAAGAATGTATTTCAAAAATTAATTTGAGATATTTTTTATACAGGGTGTCTACTCAGTTAGAGGAACAAAAATTCATGACTTTTTGGCCCACAAAATACCTTCGAGGGCGTATAGCCCAAACGGTCAGTAAGACGTGGTGCAAAAAAAATTCCTTC